>JAWNOW010000234.1:0-25153 GCA_035045625.1 Drosophila formosana
AATAGCTCGTGCCACGTTGAAAAAAGCCATTGAAAAAGCCAAAGCCGAGGCGTTCAAGGACCTGCTCACAAGTGTTGACGATAACCCATGGGGCCCGGCATATGAAATAGTCTACAAGAGGATTAAATCGGCGGGGAGGAAAATATATATGGAGCCCGATGTCATGTCGAATATCGTAGAGGAGCTGTTTCCCAAGCAAACATCTCTATGGCAGCCGGCGCAGGTATCTCCTGGAGTACTTTTCCCTTGCATCACTCCTGAGGAAATACTACAAGCCGCTAGCAGGATAAAACCCGGTAAGGCCCCTGGACTTGACGGTATCCCAGGGATAGTCGTAAAAGCCGCTGCTGTAGCCAAGCCGGTCATATTCAGCACCACCTTCCAACAATGTCTCATGGAAGGGATATTCCCGAGCACATGGAAAGAGCAAAAACTTGTTCTTATTCCGAAAGGGAAGGGCGACACATCCAACGCCAGTGGTTACCGCCCACTCTGCCTGCTGGATATTGTGGGAAAGCTATTCGAGCGAATAATATACAGTAGGATAGAAGCTTTTACGGAGGGACCTAATGGGCTGGCCCATCAACAGTATGGCTTCCGAAAGGGAAGAAGCACTCTTGACGCATTGGCCAACGTCCGTGATATTGCACAAAATGCACTAGCGGGAGAAAGATGGCTAGGAGGAGCAAAGAAATACTGTGCCATCGTCACTTTAGACGTGAAGAACGCCTTTAACACGGCAAGATGGACCAGTATTCTTAGTGCCATGAGCTCTATGGGAATCCCAGATTACCTAAAGGGTATAATTGGCAGCTATTTTAGGGACCGAGTACTTTGGTACGAAACGACCGATTCCCCAAAAAAGTACCAAGTCACCTCGGGAGTTCCGCAGGGGTCGGTCCTTGGACCAATCCTGTGGAACATTATGTATAATGGCATCCTGACCATTAGTACACCCCGTGATACGCAGCTGCACTGCTTTGCGGACGACGTGGCCATTACTGCCGTAGCCAAGACACTGGTAGAACTGCAATCTCTTTGCAATAATACCATTGTAGCAGCTACAGACTGGCTACAGAATGCAGGACTCGAAATTGCAGCACATAAGACCGAAGTGGTTCTACTAAGCAGCAGGAAAGGAGTTGAGAAGCTGCAAATATCTGTAATTGGAATACAATTGGAGTCAGCGGAGGCATTGAAGTACTTGGGGGTCTTGATCGACCATAGGCTGAGCTTCAAGGAACATGCAAAATATGCCAGCAGGAAGGCGGCTATGACAGCTACTGTGCTAGCCAGGCTGATGCCGAATGTCGGCGGCCCCAGGATGCCTGCTAGGAGGCTGATGGCCTCCGTGACGAGGGCGACACTGCTCTACGCCGCTCCAATATGGAGCTGCGTAACGGGAAAATCGTCCTATCTAAAGGAGATGCGGGCGGTCTATCGCACAGTAGCCCTACGCCTGATAATGGGTTTCAGTACCATCTCGGAGGATGCGGCGCTAGTGCTGGCAGGGACGCCACCAGTTGACCTGGAGATAAGGTCACTTGCAGACGTGCGGGGGGGAACCAACTCGACCATAGTGTACGAGCATCTGTTAGTTGAGTGGCAGGGCAGATGGCGATCATCAACAAAAGGACGATGGACAAACATACTTATTCCTGACCTAATAGCATGGACCAACTGCAAACACAAGGAGCTGGATTATCACCTAACCCAGTTCCTTACTGACCATGGCTGCTTTCGGAGGTACCTAGCAAGGTTTCACCACGTAGATACCCCACAGTGCATTTACTGCGTGAATGAGGTGGAGTCAGCAGAGCACGTGCTTCTACACTGTACACGCTTTACTGACGAGAGAGAGCGGTTGACGAGAATCATAGGATCTCCACTATCACCATCCGGATTGCTAGCTGCGATGATGGCAGACGCTGTGACATGGCAGGCGTGCCACGCCATCATCATCAATATAATGACACGAGTGCGAGCTGACGAGACGACCAACAGACCAGGTCGCTGATAGCTGATCCTCGACGCCCGTGGGGTGGCGGGTAAAGAATACCATCTCAGCCGTCTCGGCTTGTCGTACAAGGCGACTAAATGAGCACCTAGCGGACGCGAATTCGCGCAATATGACGAAGGAATGCATAGGAGCATTTCATCCTGCTCACCGACGTAGTATCTTTATTGACAGTCCCGGTGAGCACGTACTGGACAGACGAGACCATACGGAGGTTTTTAGTGCGTAGGAATCGCACATATCCATCTACAGGAGGTAGATGGAATCTTTCTGAAGATTTTCCTGCCGGGGTGTATACCAAAAAAAAAAAAAAAAAAAAAAACACGCATAAGTACACACACGCAAGCACCCCAATACATCGGACAGCAAAACGTATTGCAGGTATGTCAGCAAGTACAATTAGTACTTTTACCACCCCCCATTAGTCAAACAGTGTTAAATAAAACAATATTAGATCAGCGCAATTACGAGCGCTCTTCTTTGTTTACGCGAGTGAATTCACAGTGCGAACTCTGCTTTTCCCCCCCCCCCCTCGCCTACAACGGTGTCGGCGCAGCAATCTAGCAGTGTGACTACATACTCGCGTAGATCGTTGCACGTGCCGGGCGTGTGTCGTGTGACCACACACACACATAACCAACGTTTTTGCGAGTTGCGCGTTGCCTCCCTCGTCTGCAAAGTGCCGTGACAGTTCTTGGCAGTGTGACAACACGCTTGCGCAGAGTCTGTACGCATTTGCTAAACTTGTGTTAGTGTGACTACACACTTACACAAGCAGACGTAAAGAGCCGCGAGCCACTCCCTCCCCTCGCGCCCACGAAGTGCCGCACGGACTCTAGCAGTGCGATTACGCAGCTGCGTAGTTTCTGCACGCACGCAAGGTTTGTGTATATGTGACCACACACATACACAAACACAAGTAGAAAATCGCGACCACCCCTCCCCTCGTGTCTACAAAGTGCCTGCACCGAGCCTAGCATTGCGACCACGCAGTTGCGCCGGCCAGTGTACGCTTTGTAGTTTGAGTGTATATGCCCGCACATACACACAAACGAAGACAGCGAGCCGCGACCACCCCCCCCCCCCTCTTGCTTGCGATACCCCGTTGCAACCTCGGGCAGTGTAACTACGCACTTGCGCCCACCTTCTAGAGTTAAACGTAGACAACTAATTTTAAGACATTCCTAAATAAAAGAAAACGAATAATTTCGAAATCACGCACGCGTGTTTCTGGGACGGGATCTTTTCAGCGGGTGTAACCCTATTTCCTAGTTCCATTAGCGACTACGCTAAAGCTGCCGATCTTGCTACTGTGCGGTTACGACGACAACGTCATACTACATAGTCCAAGAAGAGCCTTCCAATTCCCGCCGAGACGATCGCGTCTGTCTCGCAAATCCCTCGACGTCTGACGGTCCATCTGACCAAACATAAATATTCTTGTTTTTCGAACCCTGGACAGTAGCTGGCTATCCCGGCATTGTGACGGTTCGTTACAAGTAATCTTTGTATAATGATGCGTAATTTGGTAACCCATTTGCGCTTGACACTCTTAATATACCCTATATTTTGGTACAAATCGGATAAGTAGAACAAAAGTTATCCGTGAAATTATTTATCAAAATTGTTGTTCTCAATGCATATGGACGTTTTAAGTGTATGAATAACCTAGAGATATCAAATTTGGTGGAAGTATTCGTGTAGGTCTTACGCAGATCAAGTTTGTTTTAGATTTTTGCCACGCCCCTTTCCGCCCCCAAAAACTGTAAAAGCCGTAGTAATAGACCTAGAGCATTGAATTTTGGTATGCATAATAACAATTATATTCTCAATGATTTGGTTGAGATCGAGTGAAAAACAAGGAAGTTATTAATGAATCAATTTTATATGCAAAATTCAGTTGCAGCTGCTCGCACTTTGTTTGTTTAGTTGACAGTGTGACCATGTCGGTGTTGTGGATTTTTAACCTTTATTTTCAAATATATACAAACAAAACACAAAATTCAGTATATTTTTGGTATATTTGTTGTTAAAATACCATTAAAATTTTTTTTTTCTCTCGAAATGGGTTGCGGGTAACATACGGTCGAGCACTCTCGACTGTAGCTTTCTCACTTGTTCACGATATTTTTATTCAACAAATTTTCCAATTTTGTCGATTTCTCAATTAATAGAAACTTTCGATTTTATATTTTTTATTTTAGAAAAAAATTCCTTTTTTTCATCTAATTTCGGAAATTGTTCCAAAATTTCAAAATTTTTGTGGATTTTTGCATTTTGGGTATTTTTGCATTTTTATACCCGCTACCCATAGGGTAGAAGGGTATTATAACTTAGTGCCAACAGAAAATGTATTTAACAGGCAGAAGGAGGCATCTCCGACCCCATAAAGTATATATATTCTTGATCAGGGTCAACAGCCGAGACGATATAGCCATGTCCGTCTCTCCGTCTGTATGAACACCTAGACTTCACAGTTTTTACAATTTTGGAAATAATGTTCTTTTTTTTTTAAATTTTTCGAAATTTACAATTTTGGTCGATTTTTGAATTTTGGGAGTTTTTGCATTTTCCATGATATTTTGAATTCAACAAATATTACAATTTTCCAATTTTGTCGATTTCTTTATTAAGAGAGTTAAGTGATTTTGTCGATTTTACAGTTTTTATAATTAAAAAAAAAAATGTAAAATCGTAAAAACTGTAAAGTCATAAATTTCTCTAAATTAAGAACTCGACAAAATTGGAAAATTGTTATATTTGTTGAATTAAAAATTTCGAGATAAATGCAAAAATTCCCAAAATTCAAAAATCCACAAAAATTTTATATTTTGAACAAAATTCCGAAATTAGATGATAAAAAGAAAAATTTTTATTACAACAACAGAAAATGTATGTAACAGGCAAAAGGAGGCATCTCCGATCCCATAAAGTATATATATTCTTGATCAGTGTCAACAGCCGAGACGATATAGCCATGTCCGTCTGCCCGTCTGTATGAACACCTAGATCACAGAGACTATAAGAGCTAGAGCTACCAACTTTGGATCAAACAGATCAAATTTATTTCAAATGTTGGATGCCACGCCCCTTTCCACTCCCAAAAGTCTGTTAAATCCGTAATAATAGACCTTGAGCATTGAAATTTGGTATGCATGTGAATTTGGTTGAGATCGAATGAAAAACAAGGAAGTTATTAAAGAATCAATTTTATATGGGAAATTCACTTGCAGCTGCACGCGCTTTGTTTGTCTAGTTGACAGTGTGACCATAACGGTGTTGTGGATTTTTATTCGCTATTTTCAAATATATACAAAAAAACAAGTTTTAGTATATTTGGTATATTGTTTGTTAAAATATCATTTAAGTTTTTTGTTTTCTCTCGAAATGGGTTGCGGGTATCATACGGTCGAGCACTCTCGACTGTAGCTTTCTTCCTTGTTTTTGAAATGTAAAAACTGTAATCTCGCAAATTTCTCTTAATTAAGAACTCGACAAAATGGGAAAATTGTAATATTTGTTGAATTTAAATATCATGGAAAATGCAAAAACTCCCAAAATTCAAAAATCGACCAAAATTGTAAATTTCGAAAAATTTAAAAAAAAAGAAAATTTTTTTCAAAATTGTAAAAACTGTAAAATCGACAAAATCACAAAACTCTCTAAATAAAGAAATCGACAAAATTTGAAAATTGTAAAATTTGTTTAATTAAAAATATCGATACAAATGCAAAAATTCCCGAAATTTAAAAATTCACAAAAATTTTAAATTTCGGAAAAAATTCCGTAATTAGATAAAAAAAAGGAAATTTTTTCTGAAATAAAAAATATAAAATCGAAATTTTCTATTAATTAAGAAATCGACAAAATTGGAAAATTGGAAAATTTGTTGAATAGAAATATCATGGAAAATGCAAAAACTCCCAAAATTCAAAAATCGACCAAAATTGTAAATTTCGAAAAATTTAAAAAAAAATAACATTATATTCAAAATTGTAAAAACTGTGAAATCGACAAAATCACAAAATTCTCTAAATAAAGAAATCGACAAAATTTGAAAGTCGTACAATTTTTTGAATTAGACACCTAATTTGGCAAAAAGGTTCCTTCATACCCTACGCAGATCAAGTTTATTTCGAAAGTTAAATGCCCTGCCCCCTTCGCCCACAATAAGCATTAAACTAGAAAAAGTATAGTTTTTTTGTAAGTAAATTGCGTATAGCTCCAAAAGTTCTTTGTGTAATGATGTGTAATTTGGTATCCCATCTGCGCTTGACACTCTTAGTGTACCCTGTAATTTTCGGATAAGTAGAACAAAAGTTATTCGTGAAATTATTTATCAAAATTGTTGTGCCCAATGCATATGGACGTTTTAAGTGTGTGAATGACCTAGATATATCAAATTTGGTGGCAGTATTCGTGTAGGTCTTACGCAGATCAAGTTTGTTTTAGATTTTTACCACGCCCCTTTCCGCCCCCAAAAATTGTAAAAGCCGTAATAATGAACCTAGAGCATTGAATTTTGGTATGCATAATAATAATTATATTCTCAATGATTCCTGTGAATTTGGTTGAGATATAATGAAATACAAGGAAGTTATTCATGAATACATTTTATATGCAAAATTTACTTGCAGCTGCTCGCGTAGTTAGTTGACAAAGTGACAAATTTTTTTTTTTACATCGATATTTTTAGTTTTAAATTTTTGTGAATTTTTGAATTTTGGGAATTTTTGCATTTGTATCGATATTTTTAATTAAACAAATTTTACAATTTTAAAATTTTGTCGATTTCTTTATTTAGAGAATTTTGTGATTTTGTCGATTTTAGAGTTTTTACAATTTTGAAAAAAATTTAATTTTTTTTATAAATTTTTTGAAGTTTTAAATTTTTGTCGATTTTTGAATTTTGAGAGTTTTTCCATTTTTTTTAGATATTTTTAATTCAGCAAATATTACAATTTTCCCATTTTGTCGAGTTCTTAATTTAGAGAAATTTGCAGTATTACAGTTTTTACAATTAAAAAAAATTTTTTTCGAGTTTTGGAAATATTTTGAAATTTAAAATTTTTGTGGATTTTTGCATTTTGGGAATTTTTGCATTTTTCTCGATATTTGTAATTCAACAAATTTTACAATTTTCAAATTTTGTCGATTTCTTTATTTAGAGAATTTTGTGATTTTGTCGATTTTACAGTTTTTACAATTTTGAAAAAAATTTTTTTTTTTTTATAAATTTTTCAAAGTTTTAAATTTTTGTCGATTTTTGAATTTTGGGAATTTTTGCATTTTTTCGATATTTTTAATTCAACAAATATTACAATTTTCCAATTTTGTGGAGTTCATAATTTAGATAAATTTATGATTTTACAGTTTTTTCCATTTTTTAAAAATATTCTTTTTTTAATAAAATTTCGGAAAATATCCGAAATTTTACAAATTCTTTTTTTTATAATTTTGCATTTTTCACGATATTTTTATTCAACAAATTTTCCAATTTTGTCGATTTCTCAATTAATAGAAAATTTCGATTTTATATTTTTTATTTTAGAAAAAATTTCCTTTTTTTTATCTAATTTCGGAATTTGTTCCAAAATTTCAAAATTTTTGTGGATTTTTGCATTTTGGGAATTTTTGCATTTTTCTCGATATTTGTAATTCAAAAAATTTTACAATTTACAAATTTTGTCGATTTCTTTATTTAGAGAATTTTGTGATTTTGTCGATTTTACAATTTTTAAAATTTTGAAAAAAATTTTCTTTTTTTTATAAAATTTTCGAAGTTTTAAATTTTTGTCGATTTTTGAATTTTGGGAATTCTTGCGAGATTACAGTTTTTACATTTCAAAAACAAGGAAGAAAGCTACAGTCGAGAGTGCTCGACCGTATGATACCCGCAACCCATTTCGAGAGAAAACAAAAAACTTAAATGATATTTTAACAAAAAATATACCAAATATACTAAAACTTGTTTTTTTGTGTATATTTGAAAATAGCGAAAATAGCAAGTGAATTTTCCATATAAAATTGATACTTTAATAACTTCCTTGTTTTTCATTCGATATCAACCAAATTCACATGTCTACCAAATTTCAATGCTCTAGGTCTATTATTACGGATTTAACAGACTTTTGGGGGTGGAAAGGGGCATGGCATGGAAATAAACTTGATCTGCGTAGGACCTATAGGAGTACTGTCCCCAAAGTTGGTAGCTCTAGCTCTTATAGTCTCTGAGATCTAGGTGTTCATACAGATGGACAGGCGGACATGGCTATATCGTCTCGGCTGTTGACACTGATCAAGAATATATATACTTTATGGGATCGGAGATGCCTCCTTTTGCCTGTTACATACATTTTCTGTTGGCACTAAGTAATAAAAAACTAAGTAATAAAAATTTTTCTTTTTATCATCTAATTTCGGAATTTTGTTCAAAAAGTTAAATTTTTTGTGGATTTTTGAATTTTGGGAATTTTTACATTTTTCTCGAAATTTTTAATTCAACAAATAACCAATTTTCCAATTTTGTCGAGTTCTTAATTTAGAGAAATTTATGACTTTACAGTTTTTATGATTTTACAGTTTTTACTATTTTACAAAAATTTTTCTTTTTTTCATCTAATTTCGGAATTTTGTGCAAAATTTAAAATTTTTGTGGATTATTGAATTTTGGAAATTTTTTCATTTTTCTCGATAATTCTAATTCAAAAAATTGTACGACTTTCAAATTTTGTCGATTTCTTTATTTAGAGAATTTTGTGATTTTGTCGATTTCACAGTTTTTACAATTTTGAATATAATGTTATTTTTTTTAAAATTTTTCGAAATTTACAATTTTGGTCGATTTTTGAATTTTGGGAGTTTTTGCATTTTCCATGATATTTAAATTCAACAAATATTACAATTATCCCATTTTGTCGAGTTCTTAATTAAGAGAAATTTGCGAGATTACAGTTTTTACATTTCAAAAACAAGGAAGAAAGCTACAGTCGAGAGTGCTCGACCGTATGATACCCGCAACCCATTTCGAGAGAAAACAAAAAACTTAAATGATATTTTAACAAACAATATACCAAATATACTAAAACTTGTTTTTTTGTATATATTTGAAAATAGCGAATAAAAATCCACAACACCGTTATGGTCACACTGTCAACTAGACAAACAAAGCGCGTGCAGCTGCAAGTGAATTTCCCATATAAAATTGATTCTTTAATAACTTCCTTGTTTTTCATTCGATCTCAACCAAATTCACATGCATACCAAATTTCAATGCTCAAGGTCTATTATTACGGATTTAACAGACTTTTGGGAGTGGAAAGGGGCGTGGCATCCAACATTTGAAATAAATTTGATCTGTTTGATCCAAAGTTGGTAGCTCTAGCTCTTATAGTCTCTGTGATCTAGGTGTTCATACAGACGGACAGACGGACATGGCTATATCGTCTCGGCTGTTGACACTGATCAAGAATATATATACTTTATGGGATCGGAGATGCCTCCTTTTGCCTGTTACATACATTTTCTGTTGTTGTAATAAAAATTTTTCTTTTTATCATCTAATTTCGGAATTTTGTTCAAAATATAAAATTTTTGTGGATTTTTGAATTTTGGGAATTTTTGCATTTATCTCGAAATTTTTAATTCAACAAATATAACAATTTTCCAATTTTGTCGAGTTCTTAATTTAGAGAAATTTATGACTTTACAGTTTTTACGATTTTACAGTTTTTACTATTATACAAAAATTTTTCTTTTTTTCATCTAATTTCGGAATTTTGTCCAAAATTTAAAATTTTTAAAATTTATTGAATTTTGGAAATTTTTTAATTTTTCTCGATATTTTTAATTAAAAAAATTGTACAATTTTCAAATTTTGTCGATTTCTTTATTTAGAGAATTTTGTGGTTTTGTCGATTTCACAGTTTTTACAATTTTGGAAATAATGTTATTTTTTTTTAATTTTTCGAAATTTACTATTTTGGTCGATTTTTGAATTTTGGGAGTTTTTGCATTTGCCATGATATTTTTAATTCAACATATATTACAATTTTCCAATTCTGTCGATTTCTTTTTTTATAGAATTTCGGATATATTTCGAAATTTTTAATTTTGTCGATTTGTAAATTTTGTGAGCTTTCACGTAATTTTCGATTTTTGAATTTCAACAAACAATCTTCCAATTTTGTCGATTTCTTAATTAAGAGAACTTTGTGATTTTGTCGATTTTACAGTGTTTATTATTATTTTGTAAAAATTTTATTTTTTACATCGAATTTCGGAATTTTTCCGAAATTTTAAATTTTTGTCGATTTTTGGATTTTTGGAAATATTTACATTTTTATTGATATTTTTAGTTTTACATTTTTGTGAATTTTTGAATTTTGGGAATTTTTGCATTTTTATCGATATTTTTAATTTAACAAATATTACAATTTTCCCATTTTTTCGAGTTCTTAATTTAGAGAAATTTGCAAGATTACAGTGTTTACAATTTAAAAAAAAAAATTTTTTTCGAGTGTTCGAAATTTTCTGAAATTTTAATTTTTTGTCGATTTCTGATTTTTTGGAATTTTTGTATTTTTCTTAATATTTTTAATTAAACAAATATTAAAATTTTCCAATTTTGTCGATTTCTTGATTTAGAGAACTTCGTGATTATGTCGATTTCACAGTTTTTAAAATTAGGAAAAAAGTTTTTTTTTTTTAATAATTTATTCGAAATTTTAAATTTTGGTCGATTTTTGAATTTTGGGAATTTTTGTAGTTTCCTTGATATTTTTAATTCAACAAATTTTACAATTTTCAAATTTTGTCGATTTCTTTGTTTAGAAAACTTTATGATTTTGTCGATTTTACAGTTTTTACTATTTTGAAAATATTTTCTTTTTTTTTTAAAGTTTTTCAAAATTTAAAATTTTTGTGGTTTTTTGAATTTTGGGAATTTTTGCTTTTTTCTCGATATTTTTAATTCAACAAATTTTAAAATTTTCAAATTTTGTCGATTTTCTTATTTAGAGAATTTTGTGATTTTGTCGATTTTACAGTTTTTATTATTATTTTGTTAAAAAATTTTTTTTTTACATCATTTCGGAATTTTTCCGAAATTTAAAATTTTTGTCGATTTTTGAATTTTAGAAATATTTGTTTTTTATCGATATTTTTAGTTTTAAATTTTAGTGCGATTTTTGAATTTTCGGAATTTTTGTAGTTTCCTTGATATTTTTAATTCAACAAATTTTACAATTTTCAAATTTTGTCGATTTCTTTGTTTAGAGAACTTTGTGATTTTGTCGATTTTACAGTTTTAGCTATTTTGAAAAAATTTTCTTTTGTTTTAAAAAATTTCGGATATTTTCCGAAATTTTAAATTTTGTCAATTTATAAATTTTGTGAATTTTCGCGTATTTCTCGATATTTTTAATTCAACAAATTTTACAATTTTCCAATTTTGTCAATTTGTTAATTAAGAGAACTTTGTGATTTTGTCGATTTTCCATTTTTTACTATTTTAAAAAAAATGTTTTTTTTTTCATCGAATTTCGGAATTTTTCCGAAATTTAAATTTTTTGTGGATTTTTGAATTTTGGGAATTTTGGCATTTTTCTCGATATGTTTAATTCAACAAATTTTACAATTTTCCAATTTTGTCGATTTCTTTATTAAGAGAGTTAAGTGATTTTGTCGATTTTACAGTTTTTATAATTAAAAAAAAAATTTTTTTTTAAATTTTGGAAATTTTTCAAAATTTAAAATTTTTGTCGATTTTTGAATTTTTAGTTTTAAATTTTTGTCGATTATTGAATTTTGGGAATTTTTGAATTTTCCTTGGTATTATTAATTCAACAAATTTTACAATTTTCCAATTTTGTCGATTTGTTAATTAAGAGAACTTTGTGATTTTGTCGATTTTACAGTTTTTATACCCGCTACCCATAGGGTAGAAGGGTATTATAACTTAGTGCCAACAGAAAATGTATGTAACAGGCAGAAGGAGGCATCTCCGACCCCATAAAGTATATATATTCTTGATCAGTGTCAACAGCCGAGACGATATAGCCATGTCCGTCTGTCTGTCTGTCCGTCTGTCCGTGTATCTGTCCGTATGAACACTTGGATCTCAGAGACTATAAGACATAGAGACACCAAATTTGGCAAAAGGGTTCCTTCATACCCTACGCAGATCAAGTTTATTTCAAAAGTTGGATGCCACGCCCCCTTCGCCCACAATAAGCATTAATCTAGAAAAAGTCAAGTTTTTTTGTATGTAAATTGCGTATAACTCCAAAAGTTCTTTGTGTAATGATGTGTAATTTGGTATCCCATCTGCGCTTGACACTCTTAATATACCCTGTAATTTTGGTACAAATCGGATAAGGAGAACAAAAGTTATTCGTGAAATTATTTATCAAAATTGTTGTGCCAAATGCATATGGACGTTTTAAGTGTGTGAATGACCTAGAGATATCAAATTTGGTGGCAGTATTCGTGTAGGTCTTACGCAGATCAAGTTTGTTTTAGATTTTTGCCACGCCCCTTTCCGCCCCCAAAAACTGTAAAAGCCGTAATAATGAACTTAGAGCATTGAATTTTGGTATGCATAATAATAATTATATTCTCAATGATTCCTGTGAATTTGGTTGAGATATAATGAAATACAAGGAAGTTATTCATGAATCAATTTTATATGCAAAATTCACTTGCAGCTGCTCGCGCTTTGTTTGTTTAGTAGACGAGTGACCATGTCGGTATTTAATGGATTTAAAAAAAATATGTGTATACAAAAAAAAAACAAATTTCAGTATATTCTGTGGTATATTTTTTGTTAAAATATCATTTAAGCTTTTTGTATTCTCTCGAAATGGGTTGCGGGTATCATACGGTCGAGCACTCTCGACTGTAGCTTTCTTACTTGTTACTATTTAAAAAAAAAAAATTTTTATTATTTTGAAAAAATTTTATTTGTTACATCAAATTTCGGAATTTTTCCGAAATTTAAAAATTTTGTCGATTTTTTGATTTTTAGAAATTTTTGCATTTTTATTGATATTTTTAGTTTTAAATTTTTGTGAATTTTTGAATTTTGGGAATTTTTGCATTTTTATCGACATTTTTAATTCAACAAATTTTACAATTTTCAAATTTTGTCGATTTTTTTATTTAGAGAATTTTGTGATTTTGTCGATTTTACAGTTTTTACAATTTTGAAAAAAATTTTTCTTTTTTTCATCTAACTTCGGAATTTTGTCCAAAATTTAAAATTTTTGTGGATTTTTTGAATTTTGGAAATTTTTGCATTTTTCTCGAAATTTGTAATTCAAAAAATTTTACAATTTTCAAATTTTGTCGATTTCTTTATTTATAGAATTTTGTGATTTTGTCGATTTTACAGTTTTTGTAATTTTGAAAAAAAATTTTCATTTTTCATCAAATTTCGGAATTTTTTCCAAAATTTAAAATTTTTGTCGATTATTGAATTTTATAAATTTATTCATTTTTCTCGATATTTTTAATTCAAAAAATTTTACAATTTTCAAATTTTGTCGATTTCTTTATTTGGAAAATTTTGTGATTTTGTCGATTTCACAGTTTTTACAATTTTGGAAATAATGTTCTTTTTTTATAAATTCTTCGAAATTTGAAATTTTTGTGGATTTTTGAATTTTGGGAATTTTTGGATTTTTCAGCAAATTTTACAATTTTCCAATTTTGCGATTTCTTAATTTTTAGAATTTTGTTTGTGATTATGTCGATTTCACAGTTCTTAAAATTAGCAAAAAAAGTTTTTTTTCTATAATGTATTCGAAATTTTAAATTTTTGCCGATTTTTGAATTTTGGGAATTTTTGCATATTCCTCGATATTTGTAATTAAACAAATCTTACAATTTTCAAATTTTGTCGATTTCTATATTTAGAGAACTTTGTGATTTTGTCGTTTTTACAATTTTTTTTTCCATTTTTTAAAAATTTTCTTTTTTTAATAAAATTTCTGAAAATATCCGAAATTTTACAAAGTCTTTTTATTATAATTTTGCTTTTTTCACGATATTTTTATTCAACAAATTTTCCAGTTTTGTCGATTTCTCAATTAATAGAAAATTTCGATTTTATATTTTTTATTTTAGAAAAAATTTCCAAAATTTAAAATTTTTGTGGGTTTTTGCATTTAGGGTATTTTTGCATTTTTCTCGATATTTGTAATTCAAAAAATTTTACAATTTTCAAATTTTGTCGATTTCTTCATTTAGAGAATTTTGTGATTTTGTCGATTTTACAGTTTTTACAATTTTGAAAAAAATTTTCTTTTTGTTATAAATTTTTCGAAGTTTTAAATTTTTGTCGATTTTTGAATTTTGGGAATTTTTGCATTTTTCGATATTTAAAATTCAACAAATATTACAACTTTCCCATTTTGTCGAGTTCTTAATTTAGAGAAATTTGCAAGATTACAGTTTTTACAATTAAAAAAAAATTTTTTTTTTCGAGTTTTCCAAATTTTCTGAAATTCTAAATTTATGTCGATTTTTGAATTTTTGGAATTTTTGCATTTTTCTTAATATTTTTAATTCAACAAATATTACAATTTTCCCATTTTGTCGAGTTCTTAATTAAGAGAAATTTGCGGGATTACAGTTTTTACATTTCAAAATCAAGGGCGAAAGCTACAGTCGAGAGTGCTCGACCGTATGATACCCGCAACCCATTTCGAGAGAAAACAAAAAACTTAAATGATATTTTAACAAACAATATACCAAATAACCTAAACCTTGTTTTTTGTATATATTTGAAAATAGCGAATAAAAATCCACAACACCGTTATGGTCACACTGTCAACTAGACAAACAAAGCGCGGGCAGCTGCAAGTGAATTTTCCATATAAAAATGATTCTTTAATAACTTCCTTGTTTTTCATTCGATCTCAACCAAATTCACATGCATACCAAATTTCAATGCTCAAGGTCTATTATTACGGATTTAACAGACTTTTGGGGGTGGAAAGGGGCGTGGCATCCAACATTTGAAATAAATTTGATCTGTTTGATCCAAAGTTGGTCGGTATTTAATGGAGTAAAAAAAATATGTTTATTCAAAAAAAACCAAATTTGAGTATATTTTTCGTTAAAATATCATTTAAGCTTTTTGTATTCTCTCGAAATGGGTTGCGGGTATCATACGGTCAAGCACTCTCGACTGTAGCTTTCTTACTTGTTACTATTTAAAAAAAAAAATTTTTTATTATTTTGAAAAAATTTTATTTTTTACTTCAAATATCGGAATTTTTCCAAAATTTAAAATTTTTGTAGATTTTTTGATTTTTTGAAATTTTTGCATTTTTATTGATATTTTTAGTTTTAAATTTTTGTGAATTTTTGAATTTTGGGAATTTTTGCATTTTTATCGATATTTTTAATTCAAAAAATTTTACAATTTTCAAATTTTGTCGATTTCTTTATTTAGAGAATTTTGTGATTTTGCCGATTTTAGAGTTTTTACAGTTTTGAAAAAAATTTTCTTTTTTTATAAATTTTTCCAAGTTTTAAATTTTTGTCGATTTTTGAATTTTGGGAATTTTTGCATTTTGTTCGATATTTTTAGATCAACAAATATTAAAATTTTCCCATTTTGTCGAGTTCTTAATTTAGAGAAATTTGCGATATTACAGTTTTTACAATTAAAAAAAAATTTTTTTTCGAGTTTTGGAAATATTCTGAAATTTAAAATAATTGTGGATTTTTGAATTTTGGGAATTTTTGCATTTTTCTTAATATTTTTAAGTCAACAAATATTACAATTTTCAAATTTTGTCGATTTCTTGATTTTTAGAACTTTGTGATTATGTCGATTTCACAGTTTTTAAAATTAGGAAAAAAGTTTTTTTTTTATAATGTATTCCAAAATTTAAATTTTTGCCGATTTTTGAATTTTGGGCATTTTTGCATTTACCTCGATATTTGTAATTCAACAAATCTTACAATTTTCAAATTTTGTCGATTTCTTTATTTAGAGAATTTTGTGATTTTGTCGATTTTACAATTTTTTTCAATTTTAAAAAAAATTTTTTTTTTAATAAAATTTCGGAAAATATCCGAAATTTTACAAAGTCTTTTTATTATAATTTGGCTTTTTTCACGATATTTTTATTCAACAAATTTTCCAATTTTGTCGATTTCTCAATTAATAGAAAATTTCGATTTTATATTTTTTATTTTAGAAAAAATTTCCTTTTTTCATCTTGTTTCGGAATTTGTTCCAAAATTTAAAATTTTTGTGGATTTCCGCATTTTGGGAATTTTTGCATTTTTCTCGATATTTGTAATTAAACAAATTTTACAATTTTCAAATTTTGTCGATTTCTTTATTTAGAGAATTTTGTGATTTTGTTGATTTTACAGTTTTTACAATTTTTAAAACAATTTTCTTTTTGTTATAAATTTTTCGAAGTTTTAAATTTTTGTCGATTTTTGAATTTAAGGAATTTTTGCATTTTTCGATATTTTTAATTCAACAAATATTACAACTTTCCCATTTTGTCGAGTTCTTAATTTAGAGAAATTTGAACGAAATCAGTTTTTACAATTTAAAAAAATATTTTTTAAATTTTTGTCGATTTTTGAATTTTCGGAATTTTTGCATTTTTCTCGATATTTGTAATTCAACAAATATTACAATTTTCCCATTTTGTCGAGTTCTTAATTAAGAGAAATTTGCGAGATTACAGTTTTTTTTTACATTTCAAAAACAAGGAAGAAAGCTACAGTCGAGAGTGCTCGACCGTATGATACCCGCAACCCATTTCGAGAGAAAACAAAAAACTTAAATGATATTTTAACAAACAATATACCAAATATACTAAAACTTGTTTTTTTGTATATATTTGAAAATAGCGAATAAAAATCCACAACACCGTTATGGTCACACTGTCAACTAGACAAACAAAGCGCGGGCAGCTGCAAGTGAATTTTCCATATAAAATTGATTCTTTAATAACTTCCTTGTTTTTCATTCGATCTCAACCAAATTCACATGCAAACCAAATTTCAATGCTCAAGGTCTATTATTATGGATTTAACAGACTTTTGGGGGTGGAAAGGGGCGTGGCATCCAACATTTGAAATAAATTTGATCTGTTTGATCCAAAGTTGGTAGCTCTAGCTCTTATAGTCTCTGAGATCTAGGTGTTCATACAGACGGAGAGACGGACATGGCTATATCGTCTCGGCTGTTGACACTGATCAAGAATATATATACTTTATGGGGTCAGAGATGCCTCCTTTTGCCTGTTACATACATTTTCTGTTGGCACTAAGTAATAAAAATTTTTCTTTTTATCATCTAATTTCGGAATTTTGTTAAAAATATAAAATTTTTGTGGATTTTTGAATTTTGGAAATTTTTGCATTTATCTCGAAATTTTTAATTCAACAAATATAACAATTTTCCAATTTTGTCGAGTTCTTAATTTAGAGAAATTTATGACTTTGTCGATTTTACAGTTTTTACTATTATACAAAAATTTTTCTTTTTTTCATCTAATTTCGAAATTTTGTCCAAAATTTAAAATTTTTAAAATTTTTTGAATTTTGGAAATTTTTTCATTTTTCTCGATATTTTTAATTAAAAAAATTGTACAATTTTCAAATTTTGTCGATTTCTTTATTTAGAGAAGTTTGTGATTTTGACGATTTCACAGTTTTTACAATTTTGGAAATAATGTTATTTTTTTTTAATTTTTCGAAATTTTCTATTTTGGTCGATTTTTGAATTTTGGGAGTTTTTGCATTTGCCATGATATTTTTAATTCAACATATATTACAATTTTCCAATTTTGTCGATTTCTTTTTTTATAAAATTTCGGATATATTTCGAAATTTTTAATTTTGTCGATTTGTAAATTTTGTGAGCTTTCACGTACTTTTCGATTTTTTAATTTCAACAAACAATCTTCCAATTTTGTCGATTTCTTAGTTAAGAGAACTTTGTGATCTTGTCGATTTTACAGTTTTTATTATTATTTTATAAAAATTTTATTTTTTACATCGAATTTCGGAGTTTTTCCGAAATTTAAAATTTTTGTCGATTTTTTGATTTTTTGAAAGTTTTGCATTTTTATTGATATTTTTAGTTTTAAATTTTTGTGAATTTTTGAATTTTGGGAATTTTTGCATTTTTATCGATATTTTTAATTCAACAAATTTTACGATTTTCCCATTTTGTCGATTTCTTTTTTTAGAGAACTTTGTGATTTTGTCGATTTTACAGTTTTTGCTATTTTGAAAAAATTTTCTTTTTTTTATAAAATTTGGGATATTTTCCGAAATTTTAAACTTTGTCAATTTATAAATTTTGTGAATTTTCGCGTTTTTATCGATATTTTTAATTCAACAAATTTCACAATTTTCCAATTTTGTCGATTTGTTAATTAAGAGAACTTTGTGATTTTGTCGATTTTACAGTTTTTATACCCGTTACCCATAGGGTAGAAGGGTATTATAACTTAGTGCCAACAGAAAATGTATGTAACAGGCAGAAGGAGGCATCTTCGACCCCATAAAGTATATATATTCTTGATCAGTGTCAACAGCCGAGACGATATAGCCATGTCCATGTCCATGTCTGTCTGTCCGTCTGTCCGTCTATCTGTCCGTATGAACACCTGGATCTCAGAGACTATAAGACATAGAGACACCAAATTTGGCAAAAAGTTTCCTTCATACCCTACGCAGATCAAGTTTATTTCAAAAGTTGGATGCCACGCCCCCTTCGCCCACAATAAGCATTAATCTAGAAAAAGTCAAGTTTTTTTGTATGTAAATTGCGTATAACTCCAAAAGTTCTTTGTGTAATGATGTGTAATTTGGTATCCCATCTGCGCTTGACATTCTTAATATACCCTGTAATTTTGGATAAGTAAAACAAAAGTTATTCGTGAAATTATTTATCAAAATTGTTGTGCCCAATGCATATGGACGTTTTAAGTGTGTGAATGACCTAGAGATATCAAATTTGGTGGAAGTATTCGTGTAGGTCTTACGCAGATCAAGTTTGTTTTAGATTTTTGCCACGCCCCTTTCCGCCCCCAAAAACTGTAAAAGCCTTAATAATGAACCTAGAGCATTTTGGTATGCATAATAATAGTTATATTCTCAATGATTCCTGTGAATTTGGTTGAGATATAATGAAATACAAGGAAGTTATTCATGAATCAATTTTATATGCAAAATTCACTTGCAGCTGCTCGCGCTTTGTTTGTTTAGTTGACAGAGTGACCATGTCGCTATGTAATGGATTTAAAAAAAATATGTATATACAAAAAAAAACAAATTTCAGTATATTCGGTGGTATATTTTTTGTTAAAATGTCATTTAAGCTTTTTGTATTCTCTCGAAATGGGTTGCGGGTATCGTACGGTCGAGCACTCTCGACTGTAGCTTTCTTACTTGTTACTATTTAAAAAAAAAAAAATTTTATTATTTTGAAAAAATTTTCTTTTTTTACATCGAATTTCGGAATTTTTCCAAAATTTAAAATTTTTGTCGATTTTTGGATTTTTTGAAAATTTTGCATTTTTATTGATATTTTTAGTTTTAAATTTTTGTGAATTTTTGAATTTTGGGAATTTTTGCATTTTTATCGATATTTTTAATTCAAAAAATTTTACAATTTTCAAATTTTGTCGATTTCTTTATTTAGAGAATTTTGTGATTTTGTCAATTTTTCAGTTTTTACAATTTTGAAAAAAAATTTCTTTTTTTATAAATTTTTCCAAGTTTTAAATTTTTGTCAATTTTTGAATTTTGGGAATTTTTCAAATTTTTGTCGATTTCTTGATTTAGAGAACTTTGTGATTATGTCGATTTCACAGTTTTTAAAATTAGAAAAAAAGTTTTTTTTTTTATAATGTATTCGAAATTTTAAATTTTTGCCGATTTTTGAATTTTCGGAATTTTTGCATTTTTTTCTATAATTGTAATTCAACAAATTTTACAATTTTCAAATTTTGTCGATTTCTTTATTTAGAGAATTTTGTGATTTGTGATTTTACGGTTTTAACAATTTTGAAAAAAATTTTCTTTTTTTTATAAATTTTTTGAAGTTTTAAATTTTTGTCGATTTTTGAATTTGGGAATTTTTGCATTTTTTTCGATATTTTTAATTTAACAAATATTACAATTTTCCCATTTTGTCGAGTTTTTAATTTAGAGAAATTTGCAAGATTACAGTTTTTACAATTTAAAAAAAAAATTTTTTTTTCGAGTTTTCGAAATTTTCTGAAATTTTAAATTTTTGTCGATTTTTGAATTTTTGGAATTTTTGCATTTTTCTTAATATTTTTAATTCAACAAATATTACAATTTTCCCATTTTGTCGAGTTCTTAATTAAGAGAAATTTGCGAGATTACAGTTTTTACATTTCAAAAACAAGGAAGAAAGCTACAGTCGAGAGTGCTCGACCGTATGATACCCGCAACCCATTTCGAGAGAAAACAAAAAACTTAAATGATATTTTAACAAACAATATACCAAATATACTAAAACTTGTTTTTTTGTATATATTTGAAAATAGCGAATAAAAATCCACAACACCGTTATGGTCACACTGTCAACTAGACAAACAAAGCGCGTGCAGCTGCAAGTGAATTTCCCATATAAAATTGATTCTTTAATAACTTCCTTGTTTTTCATTCGATCTCAACCAAATTCACATGCATACCAAATTTCAATGCTCAAGGTCTATTATTACGGATTTAACAGACTTTTGGGAGTGGAAAGGGGCGTGGCATCCAACATTTGAAATAAATTTGATCTGTTTGATCCAAAGTTGGTAGCTCTAGCTCTTATAGTCTCTGTGATCTAGGTGTTCATACAGACGGACAGACGGACATGGCTATATCGTCTCGGCTGTTGACACTGATCAAGAATATATATACTTTATGGGATCGGAGATGCCTCCTTTTGCCTGTTACATACATTTTCTGTTGTTGTAATAAAAATTTTTCTTTTTATCATCTAATTTCGGAATTTTGTTCAAAATATAAAATTTTTGTGGATTTTTGAATTTTGGGAATTTTTGCATTTATCTCGAAATTTTTAATTCAACAAATATAACAATTTTCCAATTTTGTCGAGTTCTTAATTTAGAGAAATTTATGACTTTGTCGATTTTACAGTTTTTACTATTATACAAAAATTTTTCTTTTTTTCATCTAATTTCGGAATTTTGTCCAAAATTTAAAATTTTTAAAATTTATTGAATTTTGGAAATTTTTTAATTTTTCTCGATATTTTTAATTAAAAAAATTGTACAATTTTCAAATTTTGTCGATTTCTTTATTTAGAGAATTTTGTGGTTTTGTCGATTTCACAGTTTTTACAATTTTGGAAATAATGTTATTTTTTTTTAATTTTTCGAAATTTACTATTTTGGTCGATTTTTGAATTTTGGGAGTTTTTGCATTTGCCATGATATTTTTAATTCAACATATATTACAATTTTCCAATTTTGTCGATTTCTTTTTTTATAAAATTTCGGATATATTTCGAAATTTTTAATTTTGTCGATTTGTAAATTTTGTGAGCTTTCACGTACTTTTCGATTTTTTAATTTCAACAAACAATCTTCCAATTTTGTCGATTTCTTAGTTAAGAGAACTTTGTGATTTTGTCGATTTTACAGTTTTTATTATTATTTTGTAAAAATTTTATTTTTTACATCGAATTTCGGAGTTTTTCCTAAATTTAAAATTTTTGTCGATTTTTTTATTTTTTGAAAGTTTTGCATTTTTATTGATATTTTTAGTTTTAAATTTTTGTGAATTTTTGAATTTTGGGAATTTTTGCATTTTTATCGATATTTTTAATTCAACAAATTTTACGATTTTCCCATTTTGTCGATTTCTTTATTTAGAGAAATTTGAACGAAATCAGTTTTTACAATTTAAAAAAAAAATTTTTTTTCGAGTTTTCGAATTTTTCTGAAATTTTAAATTTTTGTCGATTTTTGAATTTTCGGAATTTTTGCATTTTTTTCTATAATTGTAATTCAACAAATTTTACAATTTTCAAATTTTGTCGATTTCTTTATTTAGAGAATTTTGTGATTTTGTCGATTTTACAGTTTTTACAATTTTGAAAAAAATTTTCTTTTTTTATAAATTTTTCCAAGTTTTAAATTTTTGTCGATTTTTGAATTTTGGAAATTTTTCAAATTTTTGTCGATTTCTTGATTTAGAGAACTTTGTGATTATGTCGATTTCACAGTTTTTAAAATTAGGAAAAAAGTTTTTTTTTTTATAATGTATTCGAAATTTTAAATTTTTTCCGATTTTTGAATTTTGGGCATTTTTGCATTTTCCTCGATATTTGTAACTCAACAAATCTAACAATTTTCAAATTTTGTTGATTTCTTTATTAAGAGAATTTTGTGATTTGTGATTTTACGGTTTTAACAATTTTGAAAAAAATGTTCTTTTTTGTATAAATTTTTTGAAGTATTAAATTTTTGTCGATTTTTGAGTTTGGAAGTTTTTGCATTTTTTTCGATATTTTTAATTCAACAAATATTACAATTTTCCCATTTTGTCGAGTTCTTAATTTAGAGAAATTTGCAAGATTACAGTTTTTACAATTTAAAAAAAAAATTTTTTTTCGAGTTTTCGAAATTTTCTGAAATTTTAAATTTTTGTCGATTTTTGAATTTTTGGAATTTTTGCATTTTTCTTAATATTTTTAATTTAACAAATATTACAATTTTCCCATTTTGTCGAGTTCTTAATTTAGAGAAATTTGAACGAAATCAGTTTTTACAATTAAAAACAAATTTTTTTTCGAGTTTTCGAAATTTTCTGAAATTTTAAATTTTTGTCGATTTTTGAATTTTCGGAATTTTTGCATTTTTTTCTATATTTGTAATTCAACAAATTTTACAATTTTCCCATTTTGTCGAGTTCTTTATTTAGAGAATTTTGTGATTTTGTCGATTTTACGGTTTTACAATTTTGAAAAAAATGTTCTTTTTTTTATAAATTTTTTTAAGATTTAAATTTTTCTCGATTTTTAAATTTTGGGAATTTTTGCATTTTTTTCGATATTTTTAATTCAACAAATATTACAATTTTCCCATTTTGTCGAGTTCTTAATTTAGAGAAATTTGGGATATTACAGTTTTTACAATTAAAAAAAAAATTTTTTTTTTCGAGTTTTCGAAATTTTCTGAAATTTTAAATTTTTGTCGATTTTTGAATTTTTGGAATTTTTGCATTTTTCTTAATATTTTTAATTTAACAAATATTACAATTTTCCCATTTTGTCGAGTTCTTAATTAAGAGAAATTTGCGAGATTACAGTTTTTACATTTCAAAAACAAGTAAGAAAGCTACAGTCGAGAGTTCTCGACCGTATGATACCCGCAACCCATTTCGAGAGAAAACAAAAAGCTTGAATGATATTTTAACGAAATATATACCACCGAATATACTAAAATTTGTTTTTTTTTTATATAGATATTTTTTTTTAAATCCATTAAATACCGACATGGTCACTCTGTCAACTAAACAAACAAAGCGCGAGCAGCTGCAACTGAATTTTGCATATAAAATTGATTCTTTAATAACTTCCATGTCCTTTATTCGATCTCAATCAAATTCACAGGAAACATAGAGAATATAATTATTAATATGCATACCAAATGTTCTAGGTCTATTATTACGGCTCTTATAGACTTTTGGGGGCGGAAAGGGGCGTGGCATCCAACATTTGAAATAAAGTTGATCTGCGTTGGACCTATAGGAGTACTGTCCCCAAATTTGGTAGCTCTAGCTCTTATAGTCTCTGGGATCTAGGTGTTCATACAGACGGACAGACGGACAGACGGACATTGCTATATCGTCTCGGCTGTTGACACTGATCAAGAATATATATACTTTATGGGGTCGGAGATGCCTCCTGCTGCCTGTTACATACATTTTCTGTTGGCACTAAGTTATAATACCCTTCTACCCTATGGGTAGCGGGTATAAAAATATCGATAAAAATGCAAAAATTCCCAAAATTCAAAAATTCACAAAAATTTAAAACTATAAATATCAATAAAAATGCAAAAATTTCAAAAAATCCAAAAATCGCCAAAAATTTTAAATTTCGGAAAAATTCCGATATTCGATGTAAAAAAGAAAATTTTTTCAAAATAAAATTTTTTTTTTTTAAATACTAACAAGTAAGAAAGCTACAGTCGAGAGTGCTCGACCGTACGATACCCGCAACCCATTTCGAGAGAATACAAAAAGCTTAAATGATATTTTAACAAAAAATATACCACAGAATATACTAAAATTTGTTTTTTTTTGTATATACATATTTTTTTTAAATCCATTAAATACCGACATGGTCACTCTGTCAACTAACTGCGCGAGCAGCTGCAAGTGAATTTTGCATATAAAATTGATTCATGAATAACTTCCTTGTATTTCATTATATCTCAACCAAATTCACAGGAATCATTGAGAATATAACTATTATTATGCATACCAAAATGCTCTAGGTTCATTATTAAGGCTTTTACAGTTTTTGGGGGCGGAAAGGGGCGTGGCAAAAATCTAAAACAAACTTGATCCGCGTAAGACCTACACGAATACTGTCACCAAATTTGATATCTCTAGGTCATTCACACACTTAATACGTCCATATGCACTGGGCACAAAAATTTTGATAAATAATTTAACGAATAATTTTTGTTCTACTTATCCGATCTGCACCAAAATTACAGGGTATATTAAGAGTATCAAGCGCAGATGGGTATTATGACTTAGTGCCAACAGAAAATGTATGTAACAGGCAGAAGGAGGCATCTCCGACCCCATAAAGTATATATATTCTTGATCAGCGTCAACAGCCGAGATGATATAGCCATGTCCGTCTGTCTGTCTGTCCGTCTGTCCGTCTGTCTGTCCGTATGAACGCCTAGATCTCAGAGACTATAAGACATAGAGACACCAAATTTGGCAAAAAGTTTCCTTCATACCCTACGCAGATCAAGTTTATTTCAAAAGTTGGATGCCACGCCCCCTTCGCCCACAATAAGCATTAATCTAGAAAAAGTCAAGTTTTTTTGTATGTAAATTGCGTATAACTCCAAAGTT
>JAWNOW010000235.1:0-12153 GCA_035045625.1 Drosophila formosana
TAAAAATTTTATTTTTTACATCGAATTTCGGAATTTTTCCGAAAGTTAAAATTTTTGTCGATTTTTGAATTTTGGGAATTTTTGCATTTTTCTCGATATTTTTAATTCAATAAATTTTACAATTTTCAAATTTTGTCGATTTCTTTATTTAGAGAAT
This sequence comes from Drosophila formosana, assembly GCA_035045625.1. NCBI lineage: Eukaryota > Metazoa > Arthropoda > Insecta > Diptera > Drosophilidae > Drosophila > Drosophila formosana. The sequence continues at coordinate 158 of JAWNOW010000235.1, forward strand.
TTTATGATTTTGTCCATTTTACAGTTTTTACAATTTTGAAAAAAGTTTTCTTTTTTTTAATAAATTTTTGTCGATTTTTGAATTTTTTTCGATTTTTTTTTTGTCGAGTTTTTACTTTAGAAAAATTTTTGAATTTTGGGAGTTTTTGCATTTTTTCGATATTTTTAATTCAACAAATTTTACAAATTTTCAAATTTTGTCAAATTCTTTATTTAGAGAACTTTGTGATTTTGTCGATGTTACAGTTTTTGCTATTTTGAAAAAAATTTCTTTTTTTTATAAAATTTGGGATATTTTCCGAAATTTTAAATTTTGTCAATTTGTAAATTTTGTGAATTTTCGCGTATTTCTCGATATTTTTAATTCAACAAATTTTACAATTTTACAATTTTGTCTATTTGTTAATTAAGAGAACTTTGTGATTTTGTCGATTTTACAGTTTTTATACCCGCTACCCATAGGGTAAAAGGTTCCTTCATACCCTACGCAGATCAAGTTTATTTCAAAAGTTGGATGCCACGCCCCCTTCGTCCACAATAAGCATTCATTTAGAAAAAGTCAAGTTTTTTTGTATGTAAATTGCGTATAACTCCAAAAGTTCTATGTGTAATGATGTGTAATTTGGTAACCTATCTGCGCTTGACACTCTTAATATACCCTGTAATTTTGACACAAATCGGATAAGTAGAACAAAAGTTATTCATGAAATTATTTATCAAAATTGTTGTGCCCAATGCATATGGACGTTTTAAGTGTGTGAATGACCTAGAGATATCAAATTTGGTGGCAGTATTCGTGTAGGTCTTACGCAGATCAAGTTTGTTTTAGATTTTTGCCACGCCCCTTTCCGCCCCCAAAAACTGTAAAAGCCGTAATAATGTACCTAGAGCATTGAATTTTGGTATGCATAATAATAATTATATTCTCAATGATTGGTTGAGATATAATGAAATACAAGGAAGTTATTCATGAATCAATTTTATATGCAAAATTCACTTGCAGCTGCTCGCGCAGTTAGTTAACAGAGTGACCATGTCGGTATTTAATGGATTTCTTTAAAATATGTTTATACAAAAAAAAACAAATTTTAGTATATTCGGTGGTATATTTTTTGTTAAAATATCATTCAAGCTTTTTGTTTTCTCTCGAAATGGGTTGCGGGTATCATACGGTCGAGCACTCTCAACTGTAGCTTTCTTACATGTTTTTATAAAATTTCGGATATTTTTCGAAATTTTTAATTTTGTCGATTTGTAAATTTTGTGAGCTTTCACGTATTTTTCGATTTTTGAATTTCAACAAATCTTACAATCTTCCAATTTTGTCGATTTCTTAATTAAGAGAACTTTGTGATTTTGTCGATTTTACAGTTTTTATTATTTTGAAAAAATTTTCTTTTTTACATCGAATTTCGGAATTTTTCCGAAATTTAAAATTTTTGTCGATTTTTGAATTTTAGAAATATTTGTTTTTTTTTTTATCGATATTTTTAGTTTTAAATTTTTGTCGATTTTTGAATTTTGGTAATTTTTGCACTTTCCTTGATATTTTTAATTCAACAAATTTTACAATTTTCCTATTTTGTCGAATTCTTAAATAATAGAACTTTGTGATTTTGTCGATTTTACAGTTTTTACTATTTGAAAAAAAAAAGTTCTTTTTTTCATCGAATTTTGGAATTTTTCCGAAATTTAAAATTTTTGTGGATTTTTGAATTTTGGGAATTTTTGCATTTTTACGATATTTTTAATTCAACAAATATTACAATTTTCCAATTTTGTCGATTTCTTGATTTAGAGAACTTTGTGATTGTGTCGGTTTTACAGTTTTTAAAATTAGGAAAAAAGTATTTTTTTTTCTTATAATTTATTCGAAATTTTACATTTTTGAATTTTGGAAATTTTTGCATTTTCCTTGATATTTTTAATTCAAAAAATTTTACAATTTTCCAATTTTGTCGATTTTTTAATTTAGAGAATTTTGTGATTTTGTCGATTTCACAGTTTTTACTATTTTGAACTAAATTTTCTTTTTTTCATCGAAATTCGGAATTTTTCCAAAATTTAAAATTTTTGTCGATTTTTGAATTTTGGGAATTTTTGCATTTTTCTCGATATTTTTAATTCAACAAATTTTACAATTTTCAAATTTTGTCGATTTCTTTATTAAGAGAATTTTGTGATTTTGTCGATATTACAGTTTTTACAATTTTGAAAAAAGTTATCTTTTTTTCAATAAATTTGAAATTTTTGTCAATTTTTGAATTTTGGAAATTTTTGGAATTTTTTTCGATATATTTTTTGGCGAGTTTTTAATTTATAGAAATTTTTGAATTTTGGGAACTTTTGCATTTTTATCGATATTTTTAATTCAACAAATTTTACAAATTTTCAAATTTTGTCGATTTCTTTATTTAGAGAACTTTGTGATTTTGTCGATGTTACAGTTTTTGCTATTTTGAAAAAATTTTCTTATTTTTATAAAATTTGGGATATTTTCCGAAATTTTAAATTTTGTCAATTTTGTGAATTTTCGCGTATTTCTCGATATTTTTAATTCAACAAATTTTACAATTTTACAATTTTGTCGATTTGTTAATTAAGAGAACTTTGTGATTTTGTCGATTTTACAGTTTTTATGCCCGCTACCCATAGGGTAGAAGGGTATTATAACTTAGTGCCAAAAGAAAATGTATGTAACAGGCAGAAGGAGGCATCTCCGACCCCATAAAGTATATATATTCTTGATCAGTGTCAACAGCCGAGACGATATAGCCATGTCCGTCTGTCTGTGTGTCCGTCTGCCCGTATGTCTGTTCGTATGAACACCTGGATCTCAGAGACTATAAGACATAGAGACACCAAATTTGGCAAAAAGGTTCCTTCATACCCTACGCAGATCAAGTTTATTTCAAAAGTTGGATGCCACGCCCCTTTCGCCCACAATAAGCATTAATCTAGGAAAAGTAGGGTTTTTTTTATGTAAATTGCGTATAACTCCAAAAGTTCTTTGTGTAATGATGTGTATTTTGGTAACCTATCTGCGCTTGAAAAGCCGTAATAATGAACCTAAAGCATTGAAATTTGGTATGCATAATAATAATTATATTCTCAATGATTCCTGTGAATTTGGTTGAGATATAATGAAATACAAGGAAGTTATTCATGAATCAATTTTATATGCAAAATTCACTTGCAGCTGCTCGCTCAGTTAGTTGACAGAGTGACCATGTCGGTATTTAATGGATTTCTTAAAACTATGTTTATACAAAAAAAACAAATTTTAGTATATTCGGTGGTATAGTTTTTGTTAAAATATCATTCAAGCTTTTTGTTTTTTCTCGAAATGGGTTGCGGGTATCATACGGTCGAGCACTCTCAACTGTAGCTTTCTTACATGTTTTTATAAAATTTCGGATATTTTTCGAAATTTTTAATTTTGTCGATTTGTAAATTTTGTGAGCTTTCACGTATTTTTCGATTTTTGAATTTCAACAAATCTTACTATCTTCCAATTTTGTCGATTTCTTAATTAAGAGAACTTTGTGATTTTGTCGATTTTACAGCTTTTATTATTTTGAAAAAATTTTCTTTTTTACATCGAATTTCGGAATTTTTCCGAAATTGAAAATTTTTGTCGATTTTTGAATTTTAGAAATATTTGTTTTTTATCGATATTTTTAGTTTTAAATTTTTGTCGATTTTTGAATTTTGGTAATTTTTGCACTTTCCTTGATATTTTTAATTCAACAAATTTTACAATTTTCAAATTTTGTCGAATTCTTAATTAATAAAACTATGTGATTTTGTCGATTTTACAGTTTTTACTATTTGAAAAAAAAATGTTCTTTTTTTCATCGAATTTTGGAATTTTTCCGAAATTTAAAATTTTTCTGGATTTTTGAATTATGGGAATTTTTGCATTTTTACGATATTTTTAATTCAACAAATTGTACAATTTTCAAATTTTATCGATTTCTTTATTTAGAGAATTTTGTGGTTTTGTCGATTTACAGTTTTTACAATTTTGAAAAAAATTTTGGAGATTTTGCCTTTTCCATGATATTTTTAATTCTACAAATATTACATTTTTCCAATTTTGTCGATTTCTTTTTTTTATAAAATTTCGGATATTTGTCGATTTGTAAATTTTGTGAGCTTTCACGTATTTTTCGATTTTTGAATTTCAACAAATCTTACAAACTTCCAATTTTGTCGAGTTCTTAATTAATAGAACTTTGTGATTCTGTCGATTTTACAGTTTTTACTATATTAAAAAAAATTTTTCTTTTTTTCATTGAATTTTGGAATTTTTCCGAAATTTTAAATTTTTGTGGATTTTTGAAGTTGTACAATTTTCTCTATTTAGAGTTTCTCTATTTAGAGAATTTTGTGGTTTTGTCGATTTTACAGTGTTTACAATTTTGAAAAATATTTTCGTTTTTTTTAATTTTTCCAAAATTTAAAATTTTTGTGGATTTTCGAATTTTGGGAATTTTGGCATTTTTCTCGATAGGTTTAATTAAACAAATTTTAAAATTTTCCAATTTTGTCGAATTCTTTATTAATAGAACTTTGTGATTTTGTCGATTTTACACTTTTTACTATTTTAAAAAAAAAATTATTTTTTTCATCGAATTTTGAAATTTTTCCAAAATTTAAAATTTTTGTGGATTTTTAAGTTTTGGGATCTTTTGCATTTTTCTCGATATTTTTGTCGAATTCTTAATTTAGAAAACTTTGCGGGATTTCAGTTTTTACAGCTTTTTACAATTTTGAAAAAAGTTTTCTTTATTTTTATAATTTACTCAAAATTTAAATTTTTTGTCGATTTTTGAATTTTGGGAGATTTTGCATTATCCATATTATTTTTAATTAACAAAATTTTAAAATTCCTGGATCTCAGAGACTATAAGACATAGAGACACCAAATTTGGCAAAAAGGTTCCTTCATACCCTACGCAGATCAAGTTTATTTCAAAAGTTGGATGCCACGCCCCCTTCGCCCACAATAAGCATTAATCTAGGAAAAGTAGGGTTTTTTTATGTAAATTGCGTATAACTCCAAAAGTTCTTTGTGTAATGATGTGTATTTTGGTAACCTATCTGCGCTTGAAAAGCCGTAATAATGAACCTAAAGCATTGAAATTTGGTATGCATAATAATAATTATATTCTCAATGATTCCTGTGAATTTGGTTGAGATATAATGAAATACAAGGAATTATTCATGAATCAATTTTATATGCAAAATTCACTTGCAGCTGCTCGCTCAGTTAGTTGACAGATGACCATGTTTCCTATTTTGTCGAATTCTTAATTAATAGAACTTTGTGATTTTGTCGATTTTACAGTTTTTACTATTTGAAAAAAAAATGTTCTTTTTTTCATCGAATTTTGGAATTTTTCCGAAATTTAAAATTTTTCTTGATTTTTGAATTTTGGGAATTTTTGCATTTTTACGATATTTTTAATTCAACAAATTGTACAATTTTCAAATTTTATCGATTTCTTTATTTAGAGAATTTTGTGGTTTTGTCGATTTTACAGTTTTTACAATTTTGAAAAAAATTTTCTTTTTTTTATAAAATTTGGGATATTTTCCGAAATTTTAAATTTTGTCGATTTAATTTTGTGAATTTTCGCATATTTCTACGATATTTTTAATTCAACAAATTTTACAATTTTCCAATTTTTTCGATTTTTTAATTATAGAGAACTTTGTGATTTTGTCGATTTTAAAGTTTTTATGACCCGCTTTCATGTGAAGGGTATTATTACTTATTCATTTGAAAATGTATGTAACAAAATCTTAGCAATCTTCCACGTCGATTTGACAATCTTTTGTCGATTTCTCAATTAAGAGAACTTTGTGATTTTGTCTGATTTTACAGTTTTTATTATTATTTTGTAAAAATTTTATTTTTTACATCGAATTTCGGAATTTTTCCGAAATTTAAAATTTTTGTCGATTTTTGAATTTTGGGAATTTTTGAATTTTTCTCGATATTTTTAATTCAATAAATTTTACAATTTTCAAATTTTGTCGATTTCTTTATTTAGAGAATTTTATGATTTTGTCCATTTTACAGTTTTTACAATTTTGAAAAAAGTTTTCTTTTTTTTTAATAAATTTTTGTCGATTTTTGAATTTTTTTCGATATTTTTTTTGTCGAGTTTTTAATTTAGAAAAATTTTTGAATTTTGGGAGTTTTTGCATTTTTTCGATATTTTTAATTCAACAAATTTTACAAATTTTCAAATTTTGTCAAATTTTTTATTTAGAGAACTTTGTGATTTTGTCGATGTTATAGTTTTTGCTATTTTGAAATAAATTTCTTTTTTTTATAAAATTTGGGATATTTTCCGAAATTTTAAATTTTGTCAATTTGTAAATTTTGTGAATTTTTGCGTATTTCTCGATATTTTTAATTCAACAAATTTTACAATTTTACAATTTTGTCTATTTGTTAATTAAGAGAACTTTGTGATTTTGTCGATTTTACAGTTTTTATACCCGCTACCCATAGGGTAGAGGGTTCCTTCATACCCTACGCAGATCAAGTTTATTTCAAAAGTTGGATGCCACGCCCCCTCCGCCCACAATAAGCATTCATTTAGAAAAAGTCAAGTTTTTTTGTATGTAAATTGCGTATAACTTGCGTATAATTTGGTAACCTATCTGCGCTTGACACTCTTAATATACCCTGTAATTTTGGCACAAATCGGATAAGTAGAACAAAAGTTATTCATGAAATTATTTATCAAAATTGTTGTTCCCAATGCATATGGACGTTTTAAGTGTGTGAATGACCTAGAGATATCAAATTTGGTGGCAGTATTCGTGTAGGTCTTACGCAGATCAAGTTTGTTTTAGTTTTTTGCCACGCCCCTTTCCGCCCCCAAAAACTGTAAAAGCCGTAATAATGAACCTAGAGCATTGAATTTTGGTATGCATAATAATAATTATATTCTCAATGATTGGTTGAGATATAATGAATCAATTTTATATGCAAAATTCACTTGCAGCTGCTCGCGCAGTTAGTTAACAGAGTGACCATGTCGGTATTTAATGGATTTCTTTAAAATATGTTTATACAAAAAAAAACAAATTTTAGTATATTCGGTGGTATATTTTTTGTTAAAATATCATTCAAGCTTTTTGTTTTCTCTCGAAATGGGTTGCGGGTATCATACGGTCGAGCACTCTCAACTGCAGCTTTCTTACATGTTTTTATAAAATTTCGGATATTTTTCGAAATTTTCAATTTTGTCGATTTGTAAATTTTGTGAGCTTTCACGTATTTTTCGATTTTTGAATTTCAACAAATCTTACAATCTTCCAATTTTGTCGATTTCTTAATTAAGAGAACTTTGTGATTTTGTCGATTTTACAGTTTTTATTATTTTGAAAAAATTTTCTTTTTTACATCGAATTTCGGAATTTTTCCGAAATTTAAAATTTTTGTCGATTTTTGAATTTTAGAAATATTTGTTTTTTATCGATATTTTTAGTTTTAAATTTTTGTCGATTTTTGAATTTCGGTAATTTTTGCACACTCCTTGATATTTTTAATTCAACAAATTTTACAATTTTCCTATTTTGTCGAATTCTTAATTAATAGAACTTTGTGATTTTGTCGATTTTACAGTTTTTACTATTTGAAAAAAAAATGTTCTTTTTTTCATCGAATTTTGGAATTTTTTCCGAAATTTAAAATTTTTGTGGATTTTTGAATTTTGGGAATTTTTGCATTTTTACGATATTTTTAATTCAACAAATTTTACAATTTTCAAATTTTGTCGATTTCTTTATTTAGAGAATTTTGTGATTTTGTCGATTTTACAGTTTTTACAATTTTGAAAAAAATTTTCTTTTTTTCAATAAATTTAAATTTTTGTCGATTTTTGAATTTTGGAAATTTTTTGATTTTTTTTGATATTTTTTTTGTCGAGTTTTTAATTTATAGAAATTTTTGAATTAGGGAATTTTTGCATTTTTATCGATATTTTTAATTCAACAAATTTTACAAATTTTCAAATTTTGTCGATTTCTTTATTTAGAGAACTTTGTGATTTTGTCGATGTTACAGTTTTTGCTATTTTGAAAAAATTTTTCTTTTTTTTATAAAATTTGGGATATTTTCCGAAATTTTAAATTTTGTCAATTTGTAAATTTTGTGAATTTTCGCGTATTTCTCGATATTTTTAATTCAACAAATTTTACAATTTTACAATTTTGTCGATTTGTTAATTAAGAGAACTTTGTGATTTTGTCGATTTTACAGTTTTTATGCCCGCTACCCATAGGGTAGAAGGGTATTATAACTTAGTGCCAAGAAAATGTATGTAACAGGCAGAAGGAGGCATCTCCGACCCCATAAAGTATATATATTCTTGATCAGTGTCAACAGCCGAGACGATATAGCCATGTCCGTCTGTCTGTGTGTCCGTCTGCCCGTATGTCGTTCGTATGAACACCTGGATCTCAGAGACTATAAGACATAGAGACACCAAATTTGGCAAAAAGGTTCCTTCATACCCTACGCAGATCAAGTTTATTTCAAAAGTTGGATGCCACGCCCCTTCGCCCACAATAAGCATTAATCTAGAAAAAGTCAGGGTTTTTTTATGTAAATTGCGTATAACTCCAAAAGTTCTTTGTGTAATGATGTGTATTTTGGTAACCTATCTGCGCTTGACAAAAAGCCGTAATAATGAACCTAAAGCATTGAATTTTGGTATGCATAATAATAATTATATTCTCAATGATTCCTGTGAATTTGGTTGAGATATAATGAAATACAAGGAAGTTATTCATGAATCAATTTTATATGCAAAATTCACTTGCAGCTGCTCGCTCAGTTAGTTGACAGAGTGACCATGTCGGTATTTAATGGATTTCTTTAAAATATGCTTATACAAAAAAAACAAATTTTAGTATATTCGGTGGTATATTTTTTGTTAAAATTATTCAAGCTTTTTGTTTTCTCTCGAAATGGGTTGCGGGTATCATACGGTCGAGCACTCTCAACTGTAGCTTTCTTACATGTTTTTATAAAATTTCGGATATTTTTCGAAATTTTTAATTTTGTCGATTTGTAAATTTTGTGAGCTTTCACGTATTTTTCGATTTTTGAATTTCAACAAATCTTACAATCTTCCAATTTTGTCGATTTCTTAATTAAGAGAACTTTGTGATTTTGTCGATTTTACAGTTTTTATTATTTTGAAAAAATTTTCTTTTTTACATCGAATTTCGGAATTTTTCCGAAATTGAAAATTTTTGTCGATTTTTGAATTTTAGAAATATTTGTTTTTTATCGATATTTTTAGTTTTAAATTTTTGTCGATTTTTGAATTTTGGTAATTTTTGCACTTTCCTTGATATTTTTAATTCAACAAATTTTACAATTTTCCAATTTTGTCGAATTCTTAATTAATAGAACTTTGTGATTTTGTCGATTTTACAGTTTTTACTATTTTAAAAAAAAATGTTCTTTTTTTCATCGAATTTTGGAATTTTTCCGAAATTTAAAATTTTTGTGGATTTTTAAGTTTTGGGATCTTTTGCATTTTTCTCGATATTTTTTTTTGTCGAATTCTTAATTTAGAAAACTTTGCGGGATTTCAGTTTTTACAGTTTTTTACAATTTTGAAAAAAGTTTTCTTTATTTTTATAATTTACTCAAAATTTAAATTTTTTGTCGATTTTTGAATTTTGGGAGATTTTGCATTATCCATGATATTTTTAATTAACAAAATTTTAAAATTTTCAAATTTTGTCGATTTCTTTATTTAGAGAATTTTGTGATTTTGTCGATTTTACATTTTTTACTATTTTGAAAAATTTTTTTTTTTTCGAATGTTTTTCCAAAATTTTAAATTTTTGTCGATTTTTGAATTTTGGGAATTTTTGCATTTTTCTCGATATTTTTAATTCAACAAATTTTACAATTTTCAAATTTTGTCGATTTCTTTATTTAGAGAACTTTGTGATTTTGTCGATTTTACAGTTTTTACTATTTTGAAAATATTTTCTTTTTTTTTTAAGTTTTTCAAAATTTAAAATTTTTGTGGATTTTTGAATTTTGGGAATTTTTGCATTTTTATCGATATTTTTAATTCAACAAATTTTACAAATTTTCAAATTTTGTCGATTTCTTTATTTAGAGAACTTTGTGATTTTGTCGATGTTACAGTTTTTGCTATATTGAAAAAATTTTCTTTTTTTAATAAAATTTGGGATATTTTCCGAAATTTTAAATTTTTTCAATTTGTAAATTTTGTGAATTTCCGCGTATTTCTCGATATTTTTAATTCAACAAATTTTACAATTTTACAATTTTGTCGATTTGTTAATTAAGAGAACTTTGTGATTTTGTCGATTTTACAGTTTTTATACCCGCTACCCATAGGGTAGAAGGGTATTATAACTTAGTGCAAACAGAAAATGTATGTAACAGGCAGAAGGAGGCATCTCCGACCCCATAAAGTATATATATTCTTGATCAGTGTCAACAGCCGAGACGATATAGCCATGTCCTCTTCTGTCTTGTCCGTTGTCTGTTCGTATGAACACCTGGATCTCAGAGACTATAAGAAATAGAGACACCAAATTTGGCAAAAAGGTTCCTTCATACCCTACGCAGATCAAGTTTATTTCAAAAGTTGGATGCCACGCCCCCTTCGCCCACAATAAGCATTCATCTAGAAAAAGTCAAGTTTTTTTTATGTAAATTGCGTATAACTCCAAAAGTTCTTTGAGTAATGATGTGTAATTTGGTATCCCATCTGCGCTTGACACTCTTAATATACCCTGTAATTTTGGTACAAATCGGATAAGTAGAACAAAAGTTATTCATGAAATTATTTATCAAAATTGTTGTGCCCAATGCATATGGACGTTTTAAGTGTGTGAATGACCTAGAGATATCAAATTTGGTGGCAGTATTCGTGTAGGTCTTACGCAGATCAAGTTTGTTTTAGATTTTTGCCACGCCCCTTTCCGCCCCCAAAAACTGTAAAAGCCGTAATAATGAACCTAGAGCATTGAATTTTGGTATGCATAATAATAATTATATTCTCAATGATTGGTTGAGATATAATGAAATACAAGGAAGTTATTCATGAATCAATTTTATATGCAAAATTCACTTGCAGCTGCTCGCGCAGTTAGTTAACAGAGTGACCATGTCGGTATTTAATGGATTTCTTTAAAATATGTTTATACAAAAAAAAACAAATTTTAGTATATTCGGTGGTATATTTTTTGTTAAAATATCATTCAAGCTTTTTGTTTTCTCTCGAAATGGGTTGCGGGTATCATACGGTCGAGCACTCTCAACTGCAGCTTTCTTACATGTTTTTATAAAATTTCGGATATTTTTCGAAATTTTCAATTTTGTCGATTTGTAAATTTTGTGAGCTTTCACGTATTTTTCGATTTTTGAATTTCAACAAATCTTACAATCTTCCAATTTTGTCGATTTCTTAATTAAGAGAACTTTGTGATTTTGTCGATTTTACAGTTTTTATTATTTTGAAAAAATTTTCTTTTTTACATCGAATTTCGGAATTTTTCCGAAATTTAAAATTTTTGTCGATTTTTGAATTTAAGAAATCATTGTTTTTTATCGATATTTTTAGTTTTAAATTTTTGTCGATTTTTGAATTTTGGTCATTTTTGCACTTTCCTTGATATTTTTAATTCAACAAATTTTACAATTTTCCTATTTTGTCGAATTCTTAATTAAGAGAACTTTGTGATTTTGTCGATTTTACAGTTTTTACTATTTGAAAAAAAATGTTCTTTTTTTCATCGAATTTTGGAATTTTTCCGAAATTTAAAATTTTTGTGGATTTTTGAATTTTGGGAATTTTTGCATTTTTTCGATATTTTTAATTCAACAAATTTTACAATTTTCCAATTTTGTCGATTTCTTTATTTAGAGAACTTTGTGATTTTGTCGATTTTACAGTTTTTATTATTATTTTG
>JAWNOW010000024.1:0-81508 GCA_035045625.1 Drosophila formosana
CTGGGCCATGTGGGAAGTCCCCCTGGGCTTGGGAGGATACCCGGGAGGAGGAGTTCCGAACAGCGGACACCTCTCTCGAGCTGGACCAGTCTTGATCCGCCAGAGCAGGTTGCTCAAATGGTTAGGTTGCACTAGCGCAATGGACTTGGCTGGCGTTATTGTTCGGAGCTGATGGTCGGTTTTGAAGACGAGACCTCCTTGCTCATGGCGGTCGTCTTGGAGCGCAGCACGGCAGTGCATACTCCTTCAGCGCCCACGCGAGTGATCGCTAGGCCCATCGCCACGGCCGTGCCGGGGCCTGGTAAGAACACGTACTCCTTCCGCTGGGGAGTCTGGACGCTGCGGATGGTGGTGGGAGCTCCACTTCGGCGTTAGAGGCTTCAGCCTCCATGGGGGTGACTGGTCTGCTGGAGCCGAAAAAGTCGGACCAGGGAGAATTCGTCCGACGACTAGGATGAATCACTATGCGCGTGGTGATGCCGTGACCTGTGTGTTGCGTGAAAAAAAAAGAGAGAAAAGATAGGAACAAAAAAACTTCGGATGAGAATAAGGAGTGCATAAGCAAGAGGCCACAGGATAGTGGATGACAGCACAGGAAGACAGACAGGATGAGGCTTTAGGTCGAGACGGAAAAAAACATCTGTGGACCCCGTCGGAAGGAGTGACCAGCTCTTGCGACTGGTCGACGGAAGACCCCACGACAAGTTCGAATATCGACTACTCGAACCTTGTTGTCAGTACCAGGGCAGCGTGGTTAGCACGCGACCGAGCCGCCATTCCTGAGGTGGAATGTTGTCTTCCTTGATGATGACCATGTCACCAACTTGGAGATCACGAGTAGGTGATTGCCACTTGTTGCGCTTATGCAGTTCCTAAGTGCTACTCTTTCCAGCGCACACAAAAGTGCTGATGCAGAGCCTTAAGCCGTTGCCAGCGATTGGTGGATGGACTCCACGTATTCTCTGATTCAGGCTCAGCAACGGAGAGGAGAGAGACCGCCAATCAAGAAATGGCATGGGAGAGAGGCCACCAACCCGCTAACATCCTCGGATAGAGGTGAAAGAGGTCGCGGAATTGAGGCACGCTTCAATCTTCTGCTAGAAGCGTTGAGAGTTCCTCGAAGGTGTATTTTAGGGAGGACACGGTTTTATAGAAGTGCGTCTTGAAAACTCTGACGTGCCGGCTTCCCACAATCCTCCCATGTGTGGAGCACCGGGTGGATTGAAATGCCATGTCAGTCCTGATGTCTGTGCTTAGCGATAATAAGACTTCGGGTGCTTCTACAAGATCCTTGAGAGGATCGAGGAGGCTCCGACAAACGTTTTGCCGTTGTCGGAGTACATGTGAAGGGGGCACCCTCGCCTTGCCACAAAACGGGAAAAGGCTTCAAGAACCTTTCCGCCGTGAGGTCTGTGGTCGCTTCATACGCATACCTTTGCAGCCGCTAATTGGCCGACTTTACTAGATTCCTCAGCTTAGGAATCCAGTACCTTGAGCGGATCAGACGCATCACTAACTGATTGCCTCCATGGAGAGAGACCTGGTGAGTAAAACGTATCAGGAGGCGAGTGAATGTGCAGTTGTACGGCAAGATAATAGGATGTCGCTCATCGTACGATAATGAGGCAGACGCTCTTGCACGCCCGCAGGACCGGAGGACACCTTTTTTATCAAGGAAAGGGTTCAAGTTGATTAAGAAGGGAGTCAAACTCCCATGGAAATGCCCTATGTTGGGCTTGGATGGTAAGCTTCTCCTGAGCCTCTGCTAGCTCCTGGCTGCTGACCATTTCAGGCAATGTCGTTTTCGGGTTACGACAGCGCTGCGCATAACGACACACATACGCGATTATTCTGAGCGCTCGATCGAACTTCGAGAAGCGTTCGAGGAAGTCCTCACAGAGGACCTGAGCGCCGTGACACTTCACCGCGCGACACTCGACCACAGTGTCGAGCCCAACCACTGACGTGGGCCACTGGGCCTCGGGTTGCTGTAGCCATTCAGGCCCTTGCCACCAGAGACGGCTAGCCAGCAGCTCCTGAGGTGGCACGCCATGGCTGGCCAAGTTGGAAGGATTATGCTCGGAGCGAACATGGTTCCAGGTGCCGTTGACAGAGTGGATTTTTGACACCCTGTTAGCTACGAAAGTGGTCCATTTGCAAGGCTGTTTGTCTAGCCATGCTAGCACCATAGTGGAGTCAGTCCAGAAGTACACTCTGGACTCTGGAACTGGGAGATGTGGGAGGAGAGCGGTTGACAATTCTGACAACAAATGAGCTACCCTGGTCTTGGCTGCTAAGAGGTTGATGGAAACTTGTCCGGCAAACTCGACTCGGGCGTAAATAGCAGCGCCCTACGCGCGTTGGGAGGCGTCGCAAAAGCCATGGAATTGGACCTGTGCGCCGGGTTGGAAATTAACCCACCTTGGAATTCTAATTTCCTGTAACGGTGTACAAGTTCTGCCGACAGCGAATCATCCCACCCAAGCTCTTGCATCCATATCTCCTGCATGAAAATCTTGGCCCATATGACCACAGGAGCAAGCCAACCCGCTGGGTCGAAAAGCTTGGCTATCTGGGATAGCATTTTTTTTTTCGTGAAAGATGGTTTGGACCCCATCTCGGAGGTAACAAAAAATAATTCGTCAGTGGTAGCTTGCCATCGAATGCCAAGTGATTTAGCAACACTAGCCTCTTCGATCTCGAGGAAATCAGCACAGAGCAAATGGTCCTTTGGAATCCTCTTTAACACATCCTTTGTGTTAGAGGTCCACTTTCTTAAGGGGAACCCGGCACTTTCAAGCGCTGATCGGAGTTCCTCAATAGCGGATAGCGCATGCTTATTTGTGTGAGCTTCTGCTAGGACATCATACACATACATGTAGTTTGTGATAATGTCGCTAGCAAGGGGGTTCTGGCTGTGGACATCATGCGCTAGCTGATGCAAAACACGGATAGCCAAGTACGGTGCACAATTCACACCAAATGTGACTGTGTTAAGCTCATAGTCGCCTAATCTTTCGTCCTTTGTACGAAATAGCAACCTTTGGAACGGGGTGTGTTTGGGGTCTACGAGTATCTGACGATACATCTTGGTGATGTCGGCATTAAAGACTACTCGAAAGAACCTCCACTTCAAGATCTGGATGGTTAGATCTGATTGGAGGATTGGCCCAGTGTGCAAGATGTCATTGAGTCTCTTGCCGTTGGACGTTGTGTTGGAGGTGTTAAAAACAACGCGGACTTTGGTCGTAATGCTGTCAGGCTTGAAGACAGCGTGGTGCGGCAAATAGAAGTTGCCGGAACTAGTCGGGGTGACCTGCGACATGTGACCCAAGTCTAGATACTCCGGAATCACGGAGTCGTACAGCTCTTTTAATGAGGCGTTTCTCTATAAACGATTCTCATTTCTCAGGAATTGAGCTAGAGCAGTGAACCTTGAATGGCCTAGATCCATGTGACTAGGATCGCGAAATGATAGGGTGACCATATGACGACCACTTGGGGTCCGTTGGTCGTCTTAATGAAGTTTGCCTCACAGGCAATGTCAGACTCTTTCGACGGATTAGCCGGAAGGTCCTGCACCTCCCAAAATTTGGAGAGAAGTTCATCAAGCTTTGGAGTTCGTTCGACGGACAGTCGAGCCGAAAAGGATGAAATGGTTTTTGATTGGGCCCCTGCAACCGGACCGGTCAGGACCCAGCCAAATATGGTTTCTTGACCTAGAAGCGTTCCACAAACGTTGGGGAGAGAGCCGCCGAGAAGTATGGCTGGGAGGATGCCAGCGCCTAGAAGCACGTCGATCGACGAACTCTCATAGAATTTGGGGTCGGCGAGTTGGAGTTTTGGCAGATTGTCAAGTACTTTTTGCGGAACTGTGGTAGAGTTCAGATTTCCCGTCAAATGGGGGAGGACGTACGCTGACGCCTCGATCTGCCTGGGGGGCTGGGCTGCTACAGTTTGAGGAAGCGGCCTGAGCACTTGTACTCGGCTTCACTTCGTCAATCGCTTCGAGGGTGCGATAACGCTCTAAAAGGAAGGCGTTCATGTCCGACCATGAAGGAATATCACTCTTCCTTAATATGGACTGCTCCCAGAGAGAAAGGGTCAACTTCGGCAATTTGGAAGAACACAGGAAAACGCGGATGCAATCCCAGTTTTCCGTGTTCACTTTGGAATGTTCCAAAGCCGTTAAGCAGCCTTGGATTGTGCTCTGCAGCTCATGAATAGCCGAACCAGATTCTTGCCCCAAAACGGGCAAGTTAAACAGGACCTTCAGCTGACTGTTTACGAGTAAACGCTTATTTTCAAAACGTTCAGTCAAGCTGGACCAAGCTGATTGGAAACCTTATTGGTCAAAGGTGATTTTGACACAATTGACTGTGCTTCTCCGCTTGTCTTGGCGATGAGATGAAAAAGTTTCTCAACTTCCGACAGTCGGCTAATATTGATTTAAATGGCAGTAAACAAATCCTGTAACGTGGGCCAACGAGTGTAATCGCCTCCGCAAACCTCTGTGTCGCACGGAGGCAAACGGCAACCAGGCGAATACTGAATGGCGGGAGTTTGGATTGGAGGACGAGCGCGTGCGGAGGCACATTCAATTTGCTCGCTCAATTCTGCTGCACACCGTTCATAGACGGAATAGCAGTAATCATACTTGGCCTGCATGGTTGTGATGTCATCTATTGCCATTTCATCGGAAATGACACTAGAGCAGGCCTCGTATTCTCTTTCGACCTTTTCCCATAAGGCACGTACTTGGTCCCGTCGGACCTGGCATGTGTAAAGCGAGGGAATATCGCCATTTGGAGTATTGATTTTCGCCTCAAATTGTCTGTGGCGATCTGTCACAGCGATGAGCTTGACCAAAGCTGTTTCGACTGCGCTCTGTGCCATCTTTTCATACGAACGAGTGACGACTGGGCTGTGTCTTTGGGAGCAGTTGAAACTGCGGGCTTTTGTTCAAAGGAAGGTCGAGTAACCAAAATTGCCGGCTTCGACTATGCACTACGAAGTGCTTTAGTGTCAGCTTTTGCAAGAGAGGTTGGCGAAACGCTAGAAGCCCGAGTGGACACCTCTTTTCTCGCTTTCGAAGGAACAGGTGAGACGCTGGATGAGCGAGAAGTTGCTATGGTGGCGAGACTGCAGCTTTTGCAGTGCTTGTCGAAGGAATTGACAATCGAGCTTTGCTTTTCTCCTCTTTGCCCACTGGCATACTCTAATTTCGAAATTTATGCGCCTTTAAACGCAGTTGACCAAAGTAGTCAGGTCAAAAAAAAAAGAAAGAATACCACAATATAAGTCAAGAATAAAAAGAAGAGGAAGACGATAAACGCTGATGACGCGTACACACTGTTCCAAAAAAAAAACAAAAAAGGAATAAATATAAATAGACCAGACTTAGAGAACGAGGAAAAAAAAAACAAAAACAAAAAAAATAAAAATTGTATTATTTTGTTCTTAAATAAAAGAAATGAAAGAAATTATCGTCTGGTATTGATTTTATTCATATAAATGTTCTTTGTTTTTGTTTTTTTGAACGTCTGAACAGTACCGTGTAAACACTGTGATAGATATTGCACGATAGTTCACAGAGAACCAGTGCTCACAAACTGGCACCACTGTTGAAAAATATCGAATCGCCACTAACGAAAACGGCGGCACAATAAAGGCAGTGAAATTATAATTTAATATAATATAAATGTTTGTGGCCGCGGATAAATTTAGTAACAACGAACAAATGACAAAAATGATGGTAACAAAAAAAAAATAGCAAATATGAAAACAGTGGAAACTGATATTGCACAAGTGAGTGTGTGTGTCTGAGTGCGGATTTTAACAGCTGTGCGAAAGCTGCAAGTGCAATTGTTGGCACAACACAAGTGAATAAAAATAAGAATAATAATAATAATCTGTGAAGAAATGTAAAAATATTATCAAAATTGACCACTCAAACGGATTTTGGGAAAAATATTAGTGTAAATATGTGGTAAAAAAAAAGTGCTTGCGCATATGTATGTACATATGTATGTGCGCTCCGCTGGATAAGTGTTGCGATAAGAGAGAGAATAATATGTGTATGTGTAATATGATAAATACAACCTACGATCAATGTTGGAAAAATAATAATATATGTATGTTATGATATATCAAAATAAAACACGGACGATAAATGCGAGGAGTTTGCAGTCTCTTTTTATACCCGCTACCCATAGGGTAGAAGGGTATTATGACTTAGTGCCAACAGAAAATGTATGTAACAGGCAGAAGGAGGCATCTCCGACCCCATAAAGTATATATATTCTTGATCAGCGTCAACAGCCGAGATGATATAGCCATGTCCGTCTGTCCGTCTGTCCGTCTGTCCGTCTGTCCGTCTGTCTGTCCGTATGAACACCTGGATCTCAGAGATTATAAGACATAGAGACACCAAATTTGGCAAAAAGTTTCCTTCATACCCTACGCAGATCAAGTTTATTTCAAAAGTTGGATGCCACGCCCCCTTCGCCCACAATAAGCATTAATCTAGAAAAAGTCAAGTTTTTTTTTTAGTAAATCGCGTATAACTCCAAAAGTTCTTTGTGTAATGATGTGTAATTTGGTAGCCCATCTGCGCTTGACACTCTTAATATACCCTGTAATTTTGGTACAAATCGGATAAGTAGAACAAAAGTTATTCATTAAATTATTTATCAAAATTTTTGTGCCCAGTGCATATGGACGTATTAAGTGTGTGAATGACCTAGAGATATCAAATTTGGTGACAGTATTCATGTAGGTCTTACGCAGATCAAGTTTGTTTTAGATTTTTGCCACGCCCCTTTCCGCCCCCAGAAACTGTAAAAGCCGTAATAATAGACCTAGAGCATTGAATTTTGGTATGCATAATAACAATTATATTCTCAATAATTCCTGTGAATTTGGTTGAGATCGAGTGAAAAACAAGGAAGTTATTGAAGAATCAAGTTTATATGTAAAATTCACTTGCAGCTGCCCGCGCTTTGTTTGTTTAGTTGACAGTGTGACCATAACGGTGTTGTGGATTTTTATTCGCTATTTTCAAATATATACAAACAAAACACAAAATTCAGTATATTTTTGGTATATTTGTTGTTAAAATACCATTAAAATTTTTTTTTCTCTCGAAATGGGTTGCGGGTATCATACGGTCGAGCACTCTCGACTGTAGCTTTCTCACTTGTTTTTTTTTTTATACCCGCTACCCATAGGGTAGAAGGGTATTATGACTTAGTGCCAACAGAAAATGTATGTAACAGGCAGAAGGAGGCATCTCCGACCCCATAAAGTATATATATTCTTGATCAGCGTCAACAGACGAGATGATATAGCCATGTCCGTCTGTCCGTCTGTCCGTCTGTCCGTCTGTCTGTCTGTATGAACACCTGGATCTCAGAGACTATAAGACATAGAGACACCAAATTTGGCAAAAAGTTTCCTTCATACCCTACGCAGATCAAGTTTATTTCAAAAGTTGGATGCCACGCCCCCTTCGCCCACAATAAGCATTAATCTAGAAAAAGTCAAGTTTTTTTTTAGTAAATCGCGTATAACTCCAAAAGTTCTTGGTGTAATGATGTGTAATTTGGTAGCCCGTCTGCGCTTGACACTCTTAATATACCCTGTAATTTTGGTACAAATCGGATAAGTAGAACAAAAGTTATTCGTTAAATTATTTATCAAAATTTTAGTGCCCAGTGCATATGAACGTATTAAGTGTGTGAATGACCTAGAGATATCAAATTTGGTGACAGTATTCGTGGAGGTCTTACGCAGATCAAGTTTGTTTTAGATTTTTGCCACGCCCCTTTCCGCCCCCAGAAACTGTAAAAGCCGTAATAATAGACCTAGAGCATTGAATTTTGGTATGCATAATAACAATTATATTCTCAATAATTCCTGTGAATTTGGTTGAAATCGAGTGAAAAACAAGGAAGTTATTGAAGAATCAAGTTTATATGTAAAATTCACTTGCAGCTGCCCGCGCTTTGTTTGTTTAGTTGACAGTGTGACCATAACGGTGTTGTGGATTTTTATTCGCTATTTTCAAATATATACAAACAAAACACAAAATTCAGTATATTTTTGGTATATTTGTTGTTAAAATACCATTAAAATTTTTTTTTTGTCTCGAAATGGGTTGCGGGTATCATACGGTCGAGCACTCTCGACTGTAGCTTTCTCACTTGTTTTATTTTATTAATGTTGTTTGAGCTCGTCAGCTTGCTCAAAACGTTGGCCGCGTATGTATGTAACACTTTACGTTCTTATGTATGTACGCCAATTGCGCAGCTGCTGATAGGCTTCCGACACCGCTTTATGTACAACTATATATTACCTATTTGTAATAGGTAATACAAATAGGTAATATATAGTTGTAATAGGTAATACAAATAGGTAATATATAGTTGTACATAAAGCGGTGTCGAATCCACATACATATATTTTCTTTCCAAAAAAAACAAGTGAGAAAGCTACAGTCGAGAGTGCTCGACCGTATGATACCCGCAACCCATTTCGAGAGAAAAAAAATTTTAATGGTATTTTAACAACAAATATACCAAAAATATACTGAATTATGTGTTTTGTTTGTAAATATTTGAAAATAGCGAATAAAAATCCACAACACCGTTATGGTCACACTGTCAACTAAACAAACAAAGCGCGGGCAGCTGCAAGTGAATTTTGCATATAAAATTGATTCTTTAATAACTTCCTTGTTTTTCACTCGATCTCAACCAAATTCACAGGAATCATTGAGAATATAATTATTATTATGCATACCAAAATTCAATGCTCTAGGTCTATTATTACGGCTTTTACAGTTTTTGGGGGCGGAAAGGGGCGTGGCAAAAATCTAAAACAATCTTGATCTGCGTAAGACCTACACGAATACTGTCACCAAATTTGATATCTCTAGGTCATTCACACACTTAATACGTCCATATGCACTGGGCACAAAAATTTTGATAAATAGTTTCACGAATAACTTTTGTTCTACTTATCCGATTTCTACCAAAATTACAGGGTATATTAAGAGTGTCAAGCGCAAATGGGTTACCAAATTACACATCAAATAACTTTTGGCGTTATATGCAATTTATTTAAAAAAAAACTTGACTTTTTCTAGATTAAAGCTTATTGTGGGCGAAGGGGGCGTGGCATCCAACTTTTGAAATAAACTTGATCTGCTTAGGGTATGAAGGACCATTTGTGCCAAATTTGGTGTATCTATGTCTTATAGTCTCTGAGATCCAGGTGTTCATACAGACAGACAGACGGACCGATGGACAGACGGACATGGCCATATTGTCTCGGCTGTTGACACTGATCAAGAATACGAGGGTGGTCCGATAAGTACTTAGCCTCACCGCCCAGAGGAGTCACTATCGCAAGAGACATTTACTATCGTGTAGTACATTCTTTTAGATGGCTACTGTCAAAATTTCAGCCGAATCGGACGCGTAGTTTTGTTTTGACTATGTATGGAATGGGACGTGTCCGCGGATTTAAGAAAAATGGAGAAAGAGCAATATCGGTCTGTGATTCGATTCTTGTTTTTGGAAGGGAAATCGCGCAGCGAAATCAAAGAGCGCTTGGATGCTGTGTACAGTGACTCTTCTCCTTTGATGAAGACAGTAAAAAATTGGTTCAACGAGTTTCAACGTGGTCGCACGTCGGTTTTTGATGAGCCACGCCCAGGTGCCCCAAAAACGGTTACCACTGAGGATAACGTGACAAAAAACCACGATCTCGTATTGGCAGACCGCCGATTGAAGATGCGCAAGATAGCTGAGACAGTAGGCATCTCAAAAGACCGCGAGGGTCATAACCTGCATGAAATTTTGGGCATGAGAAAGCAGTCGGCGCGATGTGTGCCGCGTTATCTCACTTCGGACAACAAACGCAACCATGAAACCACTTCAGAGCCACGGCCATATTGGTCGAATTGGGCTACGAACTGCTCCCCATCCACCATATTCTCCAGATTTTGCCCCATGTGGCTTCTTTTTGTTTCCAAACTTGAAAAAGTCACTCGCTGGACAGAAATTTGCGTCGAACGAAGAGGTCGTCGCCGCCACAGAGGCCTATTTTGGAGACCTCGAGAAAACGTATTTTTCAGACGGGTTAAAAAAGTTGGAGCATCGCTGGGTCAAGTGTATCGAGCTAAAAGGAGACATTGTTGAAAAATAAATAGCCACTTTTCCAAAATTTTCGTTTTTCTTTTGGAGGCTAAGTACTTATCGGACCACCCTCGTATATATACTTAATGGGGTCGGAGATGCCTCCTTCTGCTTGTTACATACATTTTTTGTTGGCACTAAGTTATAATACCCTTCTACCCTATGGGTAGCGGGTATAAAAAAAACTCAGCAAGTGTGAGAAGCATTCAGTCCCTTTGAGGAAGCTGACACACCAGAAAATGTCCTTAACGATGGTACAACCGCAATTGGAAAGCTCCAAATGGTCACTATACTGTTCTATTTCACTTGAATCAACTGTTTCTTAAGCTAACCATATTATGAAACCATTTTTTTTTTTTTTTTTTTTTTTTTTTTTTGGTATGCACCACGGTAGGAAAATCTTCTGAAAGATCCCTTCTACACCAATAGAAGGGTATGTGCGATTCTTACTCACTTAAAAACCTCCGCCTGCTCCTCTGTCCTTTGTGTCGGCTCACCGGGACGTGTCAATACTGGTAATACTTCGGTGAGCAGGATAAGTGCTCCTATTGCAACGCTGTTTGCGGTTCCTCGGTTGTCTTTAGTCGCCTTTTACGACAAGCTGACTTGGCTGGGGTGGTATTCTTTCCCGCCGACCTCACGGGCATCAGGCGCTTTTTATTGTCTGTTTCCTCGGTTTGTCATCTCGTCGGCACGGACTCATCTCATTATTTTAATAATAGTGGCATGGCCCGCCTTCCAGGAGTCTGCATCCGCCATCATAGTTTCCATCAGTTCATTCGGTCTCATTTGGGAGCCTGTCATTCTAGTAAGTTCCTCTCGCTCGTATGAGAATCTGAGGCATTTGCAAAGTACGTGTTCTGCAGTCTCCACCTCGTCCTCGCAGTACACGCATTGGGGGGTATCGACGTGTTGGAAGAAACTGTACTAGGTGGTAGTCCAGTTCCTTATGATTACATCTAATCCAGGCTGCGACGTCCGGGATTAGATGTTGTGTCCAGCGTCCCTTTTGTGAATCTTGCCATCTGGTCTGCCATTCCACCAACAGTCCTTCATTGGCGCTAGTTCTACTGACCCCTTCGCGCATTGCCTCCAGAGCCTTGACCTCCAAATCGATGGGCGGAATGCAAGCGAGTACAAGTGCCGCATCTTCCGATATGGTCCTAAACCCTCTGATGAGTCTTAGGGCCATGGTCCGGTATACTGCTCGTGCCTCTTTGAGATAGGATGTTCTCTCCGTTACGCTCTTCCATATTGGAGCTGCGTATAACAGTGTCGCCTTCGCTACTGATACCAGTAGTCTCCTCGCCGGCATCTTGGGACCACCCGTATTCGGCATTAGCCTAGCCAGAACCGTGGTTGCCATAGCCGCTTTCCTGCTGGCATATTTCATATGCTCGCTAAAGCTAAGCCTATGGTCGATTTGGAATCCCAGGTATTTTAGTGAGTTTGCCGACTCCAAGTGGACCCCGTCTACTGTTATCTGCAGCTTCTCGACCGCTTTCCTACTGCTTAGCAGTACCACCTCCGTCTTTTGTGCTGCAATTTTGAGGCCAACGCTCTTATGCCATCCTGTAGCTGCCCTTATGGTGTCATTACAGCTTGTTTGCAGTTCAGGGAGAGTTTTTGCAACTGCAACTGCGAAGCAGTGTAGCTCTGTGTCTCTTGGTTTTTTTATTTTAATTATCCCATTGTACATTATGTTCCACAGGATCGGGCCAAGGACCGACCCTTGAGGAACGCCTGCTGTAACTTCGTAGCTTTTGGGACCTTCTTCCGTATCGTACCAAAGTACCCGGTCTCTAAAATAACTACCGATCACCGCCTTTAGATACTCAGGGATACCGATCTTAGTCATGCCACTGAGTATTCTGGCCCATGTTGCTGTATTGAAGGCATTTTTAACGTCAAGAGTTATTATAGCGCAGTACTTTTTGGCCCCTCCCAGCCATCTTTTCCCCGCTAACGGTTTTGAGGCTATCTCACGGACCTCTTCCAGTGCATAAAGGGTACTCCTCCCTTTCCGGAAGCCGTATTGCTGATGTGTCAGCCCGCGTGGTCCCTCTGTGTACGTTTCCAAGCGGCAGTACAGGATGCATTCAAAAAGCTTCCCCACTATGTCTAGTAAGCACAGTGGGCGATATCCGCCAACAGTATTCGTCGAGGCTCCTTTCCCTTTCGGGATGAGTACCAGTCTTTGGTTCTTCCAGCGTGTAGGGAACATTCCCTCAGCAATGCATTGTTGGAATGTATTGCAAAAGATCTCGGGCTTGGCCTCAGCTATGGCTTTGATCACCCCTCCTGGTATTCCGTCCAGTCCAGGGGCCTTGGAGGGCTTGATCCTCTTAGCGGCCGAGACTACTTCCTCCGGTGTTATCCTCGGGAACTGCTCACCAGTCGTTATCTGTGCTGGTTGCCAGAGGGTGGTCTGCTTCGGGAATAGCTCCTCAACAATTCTGGCCATAGTTTCTGGCTCTAATTGTCCTTTCCCTCCTGTTGCTTTGATCCTTTTATAGACTATCTTGTACGCCATTCCCCATGGGTCCTCGTCTATGCTCGTGAGTAGCTCCTTAAACGCTCCTGCCTTAGCTTTTGCTATTTATTTTTGTAGTGCAGCTCGGACTACTTTGTACTGCTCGATCAGCTGTGGATGGTTGTCGCGCCCTCTCGCACGCTGCGCTCTTCTTCTCGCTGAGTGGCATTCTGCCCTCATATTCCCCAGTGTGTCACACCACCAGTACACCGGGGGCTTATTCTTGCGGCTGTTCTTTCTTCGCGGGATTGTTGCATCGCATGTTTTTTCCAGTAGCAAGTTCAGATTCGCCACCATAGCTTCCGCTTGTCCTACTGGATTCTCCAGATCGTCAATAATGTATTTTAGCATTGCATTGTCAATTCTTTTCGTGTCCCAAGCACGTCCCATTTGCCTCCTCAGCAGTCTATTCGTCCCAATCGTTAATTGTACCTTAAAGATAATTATCGCATGGTCACTCAGCGTGACGTCGTCCAGGACCTCCCAATTGGCATTCGCTGCTATAGATCAGCTAACAAAGGTAACGTCGATATATGATGAGCATCTGCCATTGTCAAAAGTCGGCCTGAGACCGTCGTTCAACATAACCAGGTCTAGCATGTACATCGCGTCCACTAGTGCTCTACCTCTACGATTTGATGCTCTGCTACCCCACTCTAACGCCCAGGAATTGAAGTCACCCGCTATTACAACAGGGCCACGGCCTCTTGCATGTTCCACCAGCGCCTCTAGCAGCCCCTCAAGTTGTTGCAGGCTGTCACTAGGAGGGGCATAGCAGCTGTAGAAGTGTACTCCTTTAACCATAGGCAAAACCGCGTAGGGGGGGTTTGTCTTTCTTGCACTTGGAATCCCGCGCAGCACTTTATTGCCGACTTGCCTGTCTCGTCAAGTATTGTATCTACGTCAGCGTTCCCTCCACTTGGGATGTAGGGTTCGCTCAGTAGGAACAAGTCAATTTTCCGTTCCACTGCTGTCTGTTGTAAGAGGCTCTGGGCGGCCCCGCAGTGGTTAACATTAAGCTGGGCAACATTAATGTATTCCTGCATTGTGCTGTTTGCTAGCTCCTGCTTGTTGTTTGGCCTTCCTATAAGTTGGACATCCAGAACTACCCGTAGCGTGGTTTCTGTCCATATCCTCCTTACATATTAAGCAGGAAGGCTTCTCTACGCATCCTTTCGCTTTGTGTCCTCTGCATCCACATCTAAGACAACAGTCTGATCTGTCAGCATTCTTACAGTTGCTGGCTTGGTGCCCGTACCCTAGGCATCGGTAACATCTCTTCGGTTGTACATCCTGAGTAATGCGGCACCGTGACCATCCCACCGTTAGTGTCCTTTTTTTGAGCACCATGATAGCATCATTGACATCTAGCATAACGGTTGCTATTTGTGTTCCATCTCTCATCATTCGAAGGCTTTGCACTTCCGGTCTCCCGATGCCCCTAAATTGGGTCATCATGCTTTGAGCAAGATCTTCAGCATTCGTTGCCTCGTCCATTCCAGTACACTTCAGGGCCGTTCTTTGTGATCCTGAGCGCACGGTGGCAATATTGCTGAGGGAGTTCTCAATCGCTTCTTTGATGTTCCGGTCTCCAGTGTTTTTCCCCTCCATTTCTAATGTTAATTCTCCTTTTTGAGTCCTCCTGATTTTGCGGACGAGCTTACACACCTCTTTCAGGTTCGGATCCTCCTTCATTTTTCGAAGGATGTCTACGAACGACATCTCTCCTGTCTTTTCTAATATAAGTGCCTCCGTTTTCTTGCGCAATCGTTTCGGCCTTACTTTTTCCCACTCCTTGACGCAATGGGTTAAGTTTTCCGGGGTTGGCTTCTTTAGCACCTCTGCATATTTTGCTGCCGTAGGAGCCTTGTTCCCCATCTTCCCATCGGCCGCCTGCCCACTGCTTTCGATAAGGATTCCCTTGGTCCTTGGAATTACCTTGGTCCTTGGGGCCTCCTTGATATTGGCAGTTGGTTTTCGCTTTTGGTGGCCCTCCGTTTGGGTACCAGTACTCTTGGGAGCGGCGTCTTTCGCCTTGCACTCCTGCAGCGCTAGTGCTCTTTTATTAAGTGCGACGAGCTCTGCTATTGCGTCCTTCGATCCTTTCGTGACGTGTCTTTGTGTCTCGAAAGCCGTCATCAGTAGGATGATCCTACTCTGCATTTTGGCTAGTACACTGCCTAGGTCCTCATCCTCGCATGCCGTAGATAGATCCAGGGGGCGCAAAGGCGATCCGGGGGGCGACTTCGATCCTGTCTTTAAAGACGGCACGCTGATAGGATCGATGGCCACGTTGCTTGTATCGTTAGATGCTGGGGAGGCCAAGTCGCTGGATATCGACGGCCGGGGGCCCGCTTGCTCACCCCTCACAACCGCCGGCACTGGGTTTCCTACTCCCTGCACCGTAATTTCTATACTTTTAACGACTTCCATATAGTTAACTTTCTCCCTTTACGTCATCTGACGTGAGATCAGGGGCAAGCCTTGAAACAAAAATCTGTTTCATTGGTGGAACCCCCACAAGTGGTTTAGGAGCCAAAGGAGTAATATTTGGTATATTATCTTTGGAACCTAATAAAGTCGGTGATCCGACAGTTGGAGGAGGTGCGGAAGAAATTTTTTTAGTAGGATTCGGCTTGCCTCTACTTCTAGTGACAACCGTGGACAATTCAGACACAACTTCGGCATTAACTAATGTCGGTGGAGCAGGTTCCCTAATGGGAATGCTTTCCGCGGCTGTTGTTGCTACTGGGGTAGCAAACGAGATTAGCTGTGGAACCAACGGAGTAGTGGGTGGGTCAGTCGATGGTAGAGGTAAAAATTTGGATAATTGTAAGTCACAAGAAGTTGATTTTTTTCGCTTTGGAGACTCAGCCATAAGTTTTAAACTATTGAACTGAGAATTCAAAGCACTAAACTGATCGTTTAACTTATGAAAGCCACCAATCAGATTAGTAAAACCGACTCTTGTCTGTCTCATAAACATCCGCATTTCGCACTCAACTTCTCGACATGACTCACAACACCAGTTAAGCCCAGTTCTTTTGGCAATGGCATCTGCAACTAGCCCTGAATAACCTACACACTTTACGTGTACTACGTTATCGCAGAGCCAGCAGGCCATACTGGGTTGCGAAGCCGTGATCTGCTTCTGGCAACTCTTCAGACAACACACAATTTTACCTTCCATTATAAATTAAAATAAAGAAAAGCAAATTAAAAAATTTACAAAATTAAAAAAATTTACTTTGAAATAGTAGGAACTATGCCCACTGTACAGATTCAAAACAAAAATGTGTTAGCAACAACAAAACAGTAGAGCAAGCAGTGAGAGCAGAGAGCGCCACTAACGGAATACTGTCAACTGAGAGTTGTTGAGAGAGAAACCGTCACTCTGCGAGCGGGAAGGAAAGCACAAAGAATAAACACGCAAAATCTAATGCTTACCACAACAACAAAACTTTGAACTCAGTTTATGTAGAAATAAACAGAGCTCAAACTAAGCACAAATAAAATTCACAATTATGTCATAAAACACTAATAACATGCACTATCACAGGATAGAGACGCGATGTAGCAAACAATTAAAGTAATAACTTTAAAGAAAATGTATTAACACCGGTTGTTAGATATAAAAAAGCGAAAAATTGCGGGGCGCACAAAAAAAACACGTCTGTTTGCTACAAAGAGTGACAGCGATATATATGAAACTGACTTACCACAAAAGTCTTTAACGACAGCAAGCTTGCAATTGGAAAACTCTGAATGAAACTACTGCTTGTAAAGCCAACCATATTGTGAAACCATAGACAAAGACATGCGGATTCACTTGTGTTCGTTTCAAGGCCCTTGAGGCAATTGGCACACCAACCACAGAACAAGTTCCGACCAACTATACCGCCGCAATTTCGGCCTGCTTCATATAAGCCCAATGACTTACCAGTAACTGTTTACCAAAGAACCATATCTCACGTGAACCACTAGATGGTGCTTGTGAGTTTTTGAATAGGATTTTGTAGCCATTTAAACTCATGTTTTGCATCAGACAAAAAAAAAAGAAGTCTTACCAGAATTAGATTCTTAATAATTCTAAGAAAGAATACTATCAGTTGCAGTATTTTAAGCTAACGTTGCCACTGTTAGTACTTTAGCGTTGCCATTTAACTTAATCTCTGTTATTAGTTATAAGTTAGGATAAGACTGAAAGGTCAATGTTGCCAATTGTTCAAACTGTAATGTTAATTGGCTGTTAAATGTTTTCGCGCCCTCTGTTACGACACTTACTTGCTGGACCACAAATTTGTGTTTCACCTCTACTGTGGGCATATGGGAGAGCATTCTTTTCAGGGTCTCATTCGCCTTCTGAGTTTCAGCCAATCGGTTTTTAATGATGCAATTTTCAATTGATTGCTTTAAAGTTCATCTAGTAAAAAATATAATAAAATATAATATTTAATTCAAGCTTCGAAATGGTCGCTCGAAATTAGCAACCAAAAAAACAAGGGTTGGTAAACTCGAATGAGTTGACCTAACCCAACCAAAATAGTTGGAATGTGTTGATATCGAGTTTGACCTGCGTGCGGTTGTGTGATGGATGATGAATCCACGTACTTGCATAAATCTAGAACAAGTCACTTTTTTTCATGTAAATCCCATATAACTCCAATAGTTCTTTGTGTAATGATGTGTAATCGGGGCTGGCAAAAATCCTCTGACGGAACCCTCCACGAGTGGATACTGCATCGTCTCGGGCAACCGAGAGATGTCACCATCACTTGCTCGCTCATAAGACTATGCAGTTTCTAGCTACGGGACCGGGCCCAAGCTTTTCAGATTTATTCTGGAGAGCTGAAGTCCAGGACCATGGTCAGAGGTACTTGGCAGCAAGTATAGAATGCATCATGAATCCTCCGATTCAAGCAAGGAGGTGAAGACTGATGAGTCAACTCGGGCTGGGATGTCAGCCCAAACGTCGGTGGGAAGTGTGACCGCTACCACCTGCGGGCACGGGGAGGAGAAATCCTCTCTGCGTGTAGGCTGTACCTTCGTAAGCAAGACCGGCTGAAGATGCGATTGGGTTGCGTTTGGAGGCGCTGAGCGCGAAGATGCTAGGTCGACTTGTTAAGGAATCTATTCCTTACCACCCAGTGGGAAGGCTAAATAACCCAGACAAGTTTGAGGAATCGACCCAAAATGTAAGGCCTTCATCAAATCCTGTCCAATCAGCCGTCCATCTAAGTCAATCCGCAACAAGTGGTGGACTCCGGAACTGGGCCAAATACGGAAGGAAACTAAAAAAACTTTACAATAGAGCTAAAGATGGAAACTGACAGGTAGACTGGAATGCCTACTATCACAGTTTCAAGACCTGCAAGAAGGAAATTAGACGGGCAAAAAGAGATTCATGGACTACATTTTGGGAGGAGCTAACCAACACCACTGAAGTGTCCAGCCACACCGGGGCTGCTTTGCAACCCCTGTGGTTAGCACAATTGAGTGATGACCTTCTTCTAAAACTGAAAAATAAAGGCTTGCATAGTGTCTGCTTATGCGGATGACATGATTCTAATGGTAACTGGCAGATTCCTGCCAACATTGAGCGTAACTCTGCAATGGGCAGAACACAACGGTCTTGGGGCCAATCCACAAAATTACACGAAGATATAAGATACCGAGCTTCTAGCTTCCGACAATAAAAAGAATCAAAATACCTTGATGTAATTCTGGACTCCAAACTCTCCTGGAGGAGGAACTCGGAGGAAAGGATGAAGAAGGCATTACAAGCCATCTTTGTGTGCAAAAATACTTTTGGTAAAGGAAGGGAAAGAAACAATATCCGCAAAGTTCAGAGAGATACACGTGCTAGCATGCTTAGGAATAACAGGATGTATTCGTTCTACCTCCCTTGCAGAGCTGGATGTAATATTAAATCAGAACCCCATCGGAGTCTTCCTCAAGCACGTGGCAGCAATTGTCAATCTCAATTATCTGCAAAAAATATTATAGCTCCTTCTTTTTCGCTTGAGGTCCGAAATGTGTAGTGGTTGCTTGAACCCAGAAGATATTTTTCGGTGCCTGAAATCAGGCAACAGTTTTTTTCCTGTCTGACGCGATAGCGACGGTATTACATTTTTGATTTATACCAATATTTATTAGAAATTCAATTTTTGTAGGTTGTTCTAAGTAATTAGCTTTTAGTCCTTGTCCCTATTTATATGTTAAATGTACTTCATTTATATGTAGATTTAGTATCGCCACCTATAGTTGAGGGAAACGAACATGTAAGGGGCAAATTTGATTTGCACCTAATTTGGTTTGGCGGTTTATAGCGAATGCCAAAGAAAGAGGAAATAACATGGGAAGAAGGGAATTGTCCTCTGATGACAGAAGAATATTCGCCGACTCGTGATGCTGAAGAAGGAAGACAGATAAACTGTCAGGAAAAAAAGTTATGAATTCACCATTGTGACCGACCACGAATCTCGACTAGCTCGATGGGCTTTTGCATTGCATAGGTGTCGGTATAAAAGAGAGCATCGCAAAGGATTCTTGAATGTGGTACCTAAAGACTGATGGTGGATACGTATTTAGAGAAGCTTAATACTTGACAGGTGAACAGCCTCACGATGAGTACGCTTGGAAGCTCTTGATAGCTAAAGAGTTGGTTCCAGAGATCCTTTTCCAAGCTCACGATAGTCCTCTGAGTTCGCATGGCGGCATACATAAGACCATTGAAAGGGTGAGCAGATATTATTTTTGGCCCGGGCTGGTGCCCGACGTTAAAGCATACATTAACGCTTGTGAGGTAAGCAAAACTGCAAAGTCACATACTAGTTCTCTTAGACCGCCATTGGGAAAGGCTCCAGAGAGTCAGCGCTTTTTCCAGCGTCTTTTCTTTGACTTTCTTGCGCCCTATCCGCGCTTAAGAAGCGGATATATTGGAATATTTATCGGTCTTGACCTTTTTTCAGAATAAGTTTTCTTAAAGCTGATCAAAAGGATAAATGCTTTCCTAATAACAAAGTATCTCCAAGAAGAGTTATTCTTGACTTTCGGGGTTCTGGAAACAATAGTTTTTGACAATGGAACTCAGTTTAAGAAGCGTTCAAAAAGGCGACACGACATTAATCGCATCTTCACTGCTGTTAATTCGCCATAACCAAATGCTTCCGAAAGAGTGAATCGTTTTATCATATCGGGTATTCGAGCCGATATGTACGCCAGAATCAGAAGGAGTGGGGCGAGTGTTTGAATGAAATATGCTGTGCTTTGAGGTCTTCCGTACACTCACGCATTAGCACCTCGCGTTATATATGGCTTTCGGCCAACACGTGGTCACATTTGCTTCACCTTATTAGTTGCAAAGCAAGCTTAAGATGCTTGATGATAAAGTTTGATCCGTCCGATTCGTTTGACATTATTTGAATTGAGGCGTGTAAGCAAATGCAAAGAAAGCATGAGGAAAACGAAAGGCGATATAATTTAAGTTCAAGAGTAGTAAGGATAAGAAGTGTTACGTCGATATTTAAGTAAAGTTGTTTTTAAACTGGTTACAACGGCAAGCTTGGTCCTACTTTTGTAAAGGTCCGTGTCCGAAAAAAACAAGTAAGAAAGCTACAGTCGAGAGAACTGGACCGTATGATACGCGCAACACATTTCGAGAGAAAACAAAAACTATACCACAGAATATACTGAAATTTGTTTTATTTGTATATACATATTTTTTTTAATTCTATGAACTACCGACATGGTCACACTGTCAACTAAACAAACAAAGCGAGAGCACCTGCAAGTGAATTTTGCATGTAAAATTGATTCATTAATAACTTCCTTGTTCGCATGAATCTTGAGAATATTATTATTATGCATACCAATTAAGTGCTCTAGGTCTTTTTTACGGCTTTTACAGTTTTTGGGGGCGGAAAGGGGCGTGGCAAAAATCTAAAACAAACTTGAACTGCGTAAGAGCTACATGATACTGTCACCAAATTTGATATCTCTAGGTCATTCACACACTTAAAACGTCCATATGCATTGGGCACAACAATTTTGATAAATAATTTAACGAATAACTTTTGTTCTACTTATCCGATTTGTACCAAAACTACAGGTACAGGTTATTAAGAGTGTCAAGCGCAAATAGGTTACCAAATTACACATCAAAAAACTTTTGGCGTTATATGCAATTTACATAAAAAAACTTGACTTTTTCTAGATTAAGGCTTATTGTGGGCGAAGGGGGCGTGGCATCCAACTTTGAAATAAACTTGATCTGCGTAGGGAATGCAGGACCCTTTGTGCCAAATTTGGTGTATCTATGTCTTATAGTCTCTGAGATCCAGGTGTTCATACAGACAGACAGACGGACAGATGGACAGACGGACATGGCCATTGTCTCGGCTGTTGACACTAATCAAGAATTATTACTTTATGGGGTCGAAGATGGCTCCTTCTGCCTGTTACATACAATTTCTGTTGTGTTACAATACCCTTCTACCCTATGGGTAGCGGGTATAAAAAATCAAACTTAGCAAGTGTGAGAAGCATTCAGTCCCTTTGAGGAAGCTGACACACCAGAAAATGTCCTTAACGATGGTACAACCGCAATTGGAAAGCTCAAATGCTCACTTACTGTTCTATTTCACTTGACAACTCTTCTTAAGCTAACCATATGAAACCATAGACAAAGATATGTGGGTTCACTTGTGTACGTTTCACAGTCCTTTTATGAAACTGACTTACCACAAAAGTCCTTAACGAGAGCAAGCTTGCAATGGAAAACTCTGAATGAAACTACTGCTGAAAGCCAACCATATTGTGAAACCATAGACAAAGTGGCACACCAACTATGTCCTTAATCATTTAACAAATTTAAGTAGACCACAGAGCAGGCTTCCGACATACAATAATTTCTTTCTAAACGAAATTTCTTTAAACTGCCTCGGATAGCTCTTGACTTACCAGAAACTATTTACCAAAGAGCCATATCTCACGTGGACCACTTGTGAGTTTGTGCAAAGGACTCTCCCACTTTATAAGTACCAACTTGTAGAGAACCATATTCTGTGGACCACTAGATGGTGCTTGTGAGTTTTTGAAAAGGACTTTATAGCCATTTAAACTCACGTTTTGCATCAGACAAACAAAAAAAAAAGGATTACCAGAATTAGATTTTTAATAATTCTAATTTGTTGCCATTTAATTTAATCTCTGTTTTTTTGTTATAAATTAGGATAAAACTGAAATGTCAATGTTGCCACTTGTTTGAACTGTAATGTTATTGGCTGTTAAATGTTTTCGCGCCCTCTGTTACCACAAAATCCTTTAGAGGTTGCTCCCAGAGTAATATATAAAAAGAAAGGATAATAAAGTCCTTCAGGTTAATACTGAAGGAGCTGTTATGCTTTAACAAAAAACTTTGAAGGCTGTGCAGGGACCTTCAAAGTTTTTTTTAGATAAATACGAAAATGTTTAGTGACACTAAATTTTTTATAATTTTATTAAATTGAAGCTTATTCAAATAATATATATTATTTAATACTTATAATATACCAACACTTGAAGTACTATAATATATGGATCTTGAATACAGAATATGGTGCGCATTCCATATATTTCATTTTCGTACTTGCAAGTATTATCGTCTACTCCATATTTTTTCTGTTACTGTTTTTTATTTTGAAGTTTTTTGTAGTGGTTAATGCAAGATCTCGCGTGCTTTTAGAGCTCCATATTTGTGTCTTGACGCACATTTTTCAACTTCATCAAGGGAACATTTGCCGATATAATTTATGTTTGCCATTTGTCGATTTATGCGTAAAAATTTTATTTTTTTTTTTTTTTTTGATTACTGTGGACCACTTTTGTGTTTCACCTATGTGGGCATATGGGAGAGCATTCTTTTCAGGGTCTCATTCGCCTTCTGAGTTTCAGCCAATCGGTTTTTAATGATGAATTTTCAATTGATTGTTTAAAGTTCGTTAGTAAAAAAATATAATAAAATATATTTTAATCAAGTTCGAATGGTGTCGAATTAGAAAGCAAAAAAACAAGGGTTGGTAACTCGTGAGTTGACCTACCCAACCAAATTGTTGGAATGTGTTGATACCGAGTTTGATCTGCGTGCGGTTGTGTGTGGATGAGTCAGATTGATAATCTAGAACAAGTCACTTTTTTTCATGTAAATCCCATATAACTCCAATAGTTCTTTGTGTAATGATGTGTAATCGGGGCTGGCAAAAATCCTTGATGAACCCTCCACGATGGTGCCGGCAGGACAATGGATCTGCATCGTCCGGGAACCGAGAGATGTACCTCACTTGCTCGCTATAAGATTTGCAGTTTCTAGCTACGGGACCGGTCCCAAGCTTTTTAGATTTATTCTGGAGAGCTGAAGTCCAGGACCATGGTCAGAGGTATTTGCAGCAAGTATAGAATGATCATGAATCCTCCGATTCAAGCAAGGAGGTGAAGACTGATGAGTCAACTCGGGCTGGGATGTCAGCCCAAACGTCGGTGGGAAGTGTGACCGCTACCACCTGCGGGCACGGGGAGGAGAAATCCTCTCTGCGTGTAGGCAGTACCTTCGTAAGCAAGACCGGCTGAAGATGCGATTGGGTTGCATTCGGAGGCGCTGGGCGCGGAGATGCTAGGTCGACTTATTAAGGAATCTATTCCTTACCACCCAGTGGGAAGGCTAGATAACCCAGGCAAGTTGGAGGAATCGACCCAAAATGTAAGGCCTTCATCAAATCCTGTCCAATCAGCCGTCCATCTAAGTCAATCCGCAACAAGTGGTGGACTCCGGAACTGGGCCAAATACGGAAGGAAACTAAAAAAACTTTACAATAGAGCTAAAGATGGAAACTGACAGGTAGACTGGAATGCCTACTATCACAGTTTCAAGACCTGCAAGAAGGAAATTAGACGGGCAAAAAGAGATTCATGGACTAAATTTTGGGAGGAGCTAACCAACACCACTGAAGTGTCCAGCCACATCGGGGCTGCTTTGCAACCCTTGTGGTTAGCACAATTGAGTGCATATTGCCAAGGAAGAAGTTTACGTTAGCTGCATTTATCGACATAAAGTGTGCTTTTAGTAATGCCAAGATCGAGTCTATAACGGCAGCACTTGTCGACATAGTCTCACACCCGACAATCACTCGATGGTTTAGTAACATGCTTCGCCAACGAATGATTAACGCCGAACTTTGCGCTTCGACTATCAGGAGAAGTGCAACCAGGGGCATCCTCCAAGGGGGTGTGATATCCCCCTTATTAGGGAACATTGTCCTAAATGACCTTCTTCTAAAACTGAAAAATAAAGGCTTGCATAGTGTTTGCTTATGCGGATGACATGATTCTAATGGTAACTGGCAGTTTCCTGCCATCAGTCAGTGAGCTACTAAATGCCGCACTGAGCCTTACTCTGCGATGGGCACAACACAACGGTCTTGGGGCCAATTTCCAAATCCCAAAACCCCAAACTAGTTCTGTTCACACGAAGATATAAGATACCGAGCTTCTAGCTTCCGACAACAAAAAGAGACAAAATACCTTGGTGTAATCCTTGACTCCAAACTCTCCTGGAGGAGAAACTCGAAGGAAAGTATGAAGAAGGCAGCCATCTTTTTGTGCAAAAATACTTTTGGTAAATGATGGGGAAGAAACAATCTTCAGAGACTTCTTCAAAGTTCAGAGACATAAACGTACTAGCATGCTTGGGAATAACAGGATGTATTCGTTCTACCTCCCTAGAAGAGCTGGATGAAATATTAAATCAGAAACCCATCGGAGTCTTCCTCAAGCACGTGGCAGCAATATTCAATCTCAATTATCTGCAAAAAATATTATAGCTCCTTCTTTTTCGCTTGAGGTCCGAAATGTATAGTGGTTGCTTGGACCCAAGAGATATTTTTGGGTGCCTGAAATCAGGCAACATTTTTTTTGCCTGTCTGACGCGATAGCGACGGTATTACATTTTTGATTTATACCAATATTTATTAGAAATTCAATTTTTGTAGGTTGTTCTAAGTAATTAGCTTTTAGTCCTTGTCCCTATTTATATGTTAAATGTACTTCATTTATATGTAGATTTTTAGTATCGCCACCTATAGCTGAGGGAAATGAACCCGTAAGAGGCAAACTTTATTTGCACCCAATTTGGTTTGGCGGTTTATAGCGAATGCCAAAGAAAGAGGAAATAACATGGGAAGAAGGGAATTGTCCTCTGATGACAGAAGAATATTCGCCGACTCGTGATGCTGAAGAAGGAAGACAGATAAACTGTCAGGAAAAAAAGTCATGAATTCACCATTGTGACCGACCACGCATCTCGACTAGCTCGATGGGCTTTTGCATTGCATAGGTGTCGGTATAAAATAGAGCATCGCAAAGGATTCTTAAATGTGGTACCTAAAGACTGATGGTGGATACGTATTTAGAAAAGCTAAAGAGTTGGTTCCAGAGATCCTTTTCCAAGCTCACGCTAGTCCTCTGAGTTCGCATGGCGGCATACATAAGACCATTGAAAGGGTGAGCAGATATTATTTTTGGCCCGGGCTGGTGCCCGACGTTAAAGCATACATTAACGCTTGTGAGGTAAGCAAAACTGCAAAGTCACCTACTAGTTCTCTTAGACCGCCATTGGGAAAGGCTCCAGAGAGTCAGCGCTTTTTCCAGCGTCTTTTCTTTGACTTTCTTGCGCCCTATCCGCGCTTAAAAAGCGGATATATTGGAATATTTATCGGTCTTGACCTTTTTTCAGAATAAGTTTTCTTAAAGCTGATCAAAAGGATAAATGCTTCCCTAATAACGAAGTATCTCGAAGAAGAGTTATTCATTACTTTCGGGGTTCTGGAAACAATAGTTTTTGACAATGGAACGCAGTTTAAGAAGCGTTCAAAGAGTTGACACGACAATACGGCATTAATCGCATCTTCACTGCTGTTAATTCACCTTAAGCAAACGCTTCCGAAAGAGTGAATCGTTTTATCATATCGGGTATTCGAGCATATGTACGCCAGAATCAGAAGGAGTGGGGCAAGTGTTTGAATGAAATATGCTGTGCTTTGAGGTCTTCCGCACACTCAAGCATTGGGACCTCGGCCAACACATGGTTACATTTGCGTCAACTTATTCATTACAAAGGAAGTTTAAGATGCTTGATGATAACGTTTGATCCGCCCGATTCGTTTGACATTATTTGAATTGAGGCGTGTAAGCAAATGCAAAGAAAGCATGAGGAAAACGAAAGGCGATATAATTTAAGTTCAAGAGTAGTAAGGACAAGAAGTGTTACGTCGATATTTAAGTAAAGTTGTTATTAAACTGGTTACAACGGCAAGCTTGGTCCTACTTTTGTAAAGGACCGTGTCCGAAAAAAAAAAAACAAACATTAATAACTTCCTTGTTTTTCAGTCGACCTCAACCAAATTCACAGAAATCATTGAGAATATAATTATTATTATGAATACCAATGCTCTAGGTTCACTATTACGGCTTTTCCAGTTTTTGGGGGCGGAAAGGGGCGTGGCAAAAATCTAAAACAAACTTGATCTGCGTAAGAGCTACACCAAATTTGATATCTCTAGGTCATTCACACACTTAATTTAACGAATAACTTTTGTTCTACTTATACGATTTTTACCAAAATTACAGAGTATATTAAGAGTGTCAAGCGCAGATGGGTTACCAAATTACACATCAAAGAACTTTTGGCGTTATATGCAATTTACATAAAAAAAAACTTGACTTTTTCTAGATTAGTGCTTATTATGGGCGAAGGGGGCGTGGCATCCAACTTTTGAAATAAACTTGATCTGCGTAGGGAATGCAGGACCCCTTGTGCCAAATTTGGTGTATCTATGTCTTATAGTCTCTGAAATCCAGGTGTTCATACAGACAGACAGACGGACAGATGGACAGACGGACATGGCCATATTGTCTCGGCTGTTGAAACTGATCAAGAATATATATACTTTATGGGGTCGGAGATGCCTCCTTCTGCTTGTTACATACATTTTCTGTTGGCACTAAGTTATAATACCCTTCTACCCTATGGGTAGCGGGTATAAAAAAATCAAACTCAGCCAGTGTGAGAGGCATTCAGTCCCTTTGAGGAAGCTGACACACCAGAAAATGTCCTTAACGATGGTACAACCGCAATTGGAAAGCTCCAAATGCTCACTATACTGTTCTATATCACTTGAATCAACTGCTTCTTAAGCTAACCATATTATGAAACCATAGACAAAGATATGTGGGTTCATTTGTGTACGTTTCACAGTCCT
The DNA here is from genome assembly GCA_035045625.1 of Drosophila formosana. NCBI lineage: Eukaryota > Metazoa > Arthropoda > Insecta > Diptera > Drosophilidae > Drosophila > Drosophila formosana. The sequence goes on from JAWNOW010000024.1 coordinate 27,027, forward strand.
TTTATGAAACTGACTTACCACAAAAGTCCTTAACGACAGCAAGCTTGCAATTGAAAAACTCTGAATGAAACTACTGCTTGTAAAGCCAACCATATTGTGAAACCATAGACAAAGACATGCGGATTCACTTGTGTTCGTTTCAAGGCCCTTGAGGCAATTGGCACACCAACCACAGAACAAGTTCCGACCAACTATACCGCCGCAATTTCGGCCTGCTTCATATAAGCCCAATGACTTACCAGTAACTGTTTACCAAAGAACCATATCTCACGTGGACCACTAGATGGTGCTTGTGAGTTTTTGAATAGGATTTTGTAGCCATTTAAACTCATGTTTTGCATCAGACAAAAAAAAAAAGAAGTCTTACCAGAATTAGATTCTTAATAATTCTAAGAAAGAATACTATCAGTTGCAGTATTTTAAGCTAACGTTGCCACTGTTAGTACTTTAGCGTTGCCATTTAACTTAATCTCTGTTATTAGTTATAAGTTAGGATAAGACTGAAAGGTCAATGTTGCCAATTGTTCAAACTGTAATGTTAATTGGCTGTTAAATGTTTTCGCGCCCTCTGTTACGACACTTACTTGCTGGACCACAAATTTGTGTTTCACCTCTACTGTGGGCATATGGGAGAGCATTCTTTTCAGGGTCTCATTCGCCTTCTGAGTTTCAGCCAATCGGTTTTTAATGATGCAATTTTCAATTGATTGCTTTAAAGTTCATCTAGTAAAAAATATAATAAAATATAATATTTAATTCAAGCTTCGAAATGGTCGCTCGAAATTAGCAACCAAAAAAACAAGGGTTGGTAAACTCGAATGAGTTGACCTAACCCAACCAAAATAGTTGGAATGTGTTGATACCGAGTTTGACCTGCGTGCGGTTGTGTGATGGATGATGAATCCACGTACTTGCATAAATCTAGAACAAGTCACTTTTTTTCATGTAAATCCCATATAACTCCAATAGTTCTTTGTGTAATGATGTGTAATCGGGGCTGGCAAAAATCCTCTGACGGAACCCTCCACGAGTGGATACTGCATCGTCTCGGGCAACCGAGAGATGTCACCATCACTTGCTCGCTCTTAAGACTATGCAGTTTCTAGCTACGGGACCGGGCCTAAGCTTTTCAGATTTATTCTGGAGAGCTGAATAGAATGCATCATGAATCCTCCGATTCAAGCAAGGAGGTGAAGACTGATGAGTCAACTCGGGCTGGGATGTCAGCCCAAACGACGGTGGGAAGTGTGACCGCTACCACCTGCGGGCACGGGGAGGAGAAATCCTCTCTGCGTGTAGGCAGTACCTTCGTAAGCAAGACCGGCTGAAGATGCGATTGGGTTGCGTTCGGAGGCGCTGGGCGCGAAGATGCTAGGTCGACTTGTTAAGGAATCTATTCCTTACCACCCAGTGGGAAGGCTAGATAACCCAGACAAGTTGGAGGAATCGACCCAAAATGTAAGGCCTTCATCAAATCCTGTCCAATCAGCCGTCCATCTAAGTCAATCCGCAACAAGTGGTGGACTCCGGAACTGGGCCAAATACGGAAGTAAACTAAAAAAACTTTACAATAGAGCTAAAGATGGAAACTGACAGGTAGACTGGAATGCCTACTATCACAGTTTCAAGACCTGCAAGAAGGAAATTAGACGGGCAAAAAGAGATTCATGGACTACATTTTGGGAGGAGCTAACCAACACCACTGAAGTGTCCAGCCACACCGGGGCTGCTTTGCAACCCCTGTGGTTAGCACAATTGAGTGATGACCTTCTTCTAAAACTGAAAAATAAAGGCTTGCATAGTGTCTGCTTATGCGGATGACATGATTCTAATGGTAACTGGCAGATTCCTGCCAACATTGAGCGTAACTCTGCAATGGGCAGAACACAACGGTCTTGGGGCCAATCCACAAAATTACACGAAGATATAAGATACCGAGCTTCTAGCTTCCGACAATAAAAAGAATCAAAATACCTTGGTGTATGTAATTCTGGACTCCAAACTCTCCTGGAGGAGGAACTCGGAGGAAAGGATGAAGAAGGCATTACAAGCCATCTTTGTGTGCAAAAATACTTTTGGTAAAGGAAGGGAAAGAAACAATATCCGCAGAGTTCAGAGAGATACACGTGCTAGCATGCTTAGGAATAACAGGATGTATTCGTTCTACCTCCCTTGCAGAGCTGGATGTAATATTAAATCAGAACCCCATCGGAGTCTTCCTCAAGCACGTGGCAGCAATTGTCAATCTCAATTATCTGCAAAAAATATTATAGCTCCTTCTTTTTCGCTTGAGGTCCGAAATGTGTGGTGGTTGCTTGAACCCAGAAGATATTTTTGGGTGCCTGAAATCAGGCAACAGTTTTTTTTCCTGTCTGACGCGATAGCGACGGTATTACATTTTTGATTTATACCAATATTTATTAGAAATTCAATTTTTGTAGGTTGTTCTAAGTAATTAGCTTTTAGTCCTTGTCCCTATTTATATGTTAAATGTACTTCATTTATATGTAGATTTAGTATCGCCACCTATAGTTGAGGGAAACGAACATGTAAGGGGCAAATTTGATTTGCACCTAATTTGGTTTGGCGGTTTATAGCGAATGCCAAAGAAAGAGGAAATAACATGGGAAGAAGGGAATTGTCCTCTGATGACAGAAGAATATTCGCCGACTCGTGATGCTGAAGAAGGAAGACAGATAAACTGTCAGGAAAAAAAGTTATGAATTCACCATTGTGACCGACCACGAATCTCGACTAGCTCGATGGGCTTTTGCATTGCATAGGTGTCGGTATAAAAGAGAGCATCGCAAAGGATTCTTGAATGTGGTACCTAAAGACTGATGGTGGATACGTATTTAGAAAAGCTTAATACTTGACAGGTGAACAGCCTCACGATGAGTACGCTTGGAAGCTCTTGATAGCTAAAGAGTTGGTTCCAGAGATCCTTTTCCAAGCTCACGATAGTCCTCTGAGTTCGCATGGCGGCATACATAAGACCATTGAAAGGGTGAGCAGATATTATTTTTGGCCCGGGCTGGTGCCCGACGTTAAAGCATACATTAACGCTTGTGAGGTAAGCAAAACTGCAAAGTCACATACTAGTTCTCTTAGACCGCCATTGGGAAAGGCTCCAGAGAGTCAGCGCTTTTTCCAGCGTCTTTTCTTTGACTTTCTTGCGCCCTATCCGCGCTTAAGAAGCGGATATATTGGAATATTTATCGGTCTTGACCTTTTTTCAGAATAAGTTTTCTTAAAGCTGATCAAAAGGATAAATGCTTTCCTAATAACAAAGTATCTCCAAGAAGAGTTATTCTTGACTTTCGGGGTTCTGGAAACAATAGTTTTTGACAATGGAACTCAGTTTAAGAAGCGTTCAAAAAGGCGACACGACATTAATCGCATCTTCACTGCTGTTAATTCGCCATAACCAAATGCTTCCGAAAGAGTGAATCGTTTTATCATATCGGGTATTCGAGCCGATATGTACGCCAGAATCAGAAGGAGTGGGGCGAGTGTTTGAATGAAATATGCTGTGCTTTGAGGTCTTCCGTACACTCACGCATTAGCACCTCGCGTTATATATGGCTTTCGGCCAACACGTGGTCACATTTGCTTCACCTTATTAGTTGCAAAGGAAGCTTAAGATGCTTGATGATAAAGTTTGATCCGTCCGATTCGTTTGACATTATTTGAATTGAGGCGTGTAAGCAAATGCAAAGAAAGCATGAGGAAAACGAAAGGCGATATAATTTAAGTTCAAGAGTAGTAAGGATAAGAAGTGTTACGTCGATATTTAAGTAAAGTTGTTTTTAAACTGGTTACAACGGCAAGCTTGGTCCTACTTTTGTAAAGGTCCGTGTCCGAAAAAAACAAGTAAGAAAGCTACAGTCGAGAGTACTCGACCGTATGATACGCGCAACACATTTCGAGAGAAAACAAAAACTATACCACAGAATATACTGAAATTTGTTTTATTTGTATATACATATTTTTTTTAATTCTATGAACTACCGACATGGTCACACTGTCAACTAAACAAACAAAGCGAGAGCACCTGCAAGTGAATTTTGCATGTAAAATTGATTCATTAATAACTTCCTTGTTCGCATGAATCATTGAGAATATTATTATTATGCATACCAATTAAGTGCTCTAGGTCTTTTATTACGGCTTTTCCAGTTTTTGGGGGCGGAAAGGGGCGTGGCAAAAATCTAAAACAAACTTGATCTGCGTAAGAGCTACATGAATACTGTCACCAAATTTGATATCTCTAGGTCATTCACACACTTAAAACGTCCATATGCATTGGGCACAACAATTTTGATAAATAATTTAACGAATAACTTTTGTTCTACTTATCCGATTTGTACCAAAACTACAGGTACAGGTATATTAAGAGTGTCAAGCGCAAATAGGTTACCAAATTACACATCAAAAAACTTTTGGCGTTATATGCAATTTACATAAAAAAACTTGACTTTTTCTAGATTAAGGCTTATTGTGGGCGAAGGGGGCGTGGCATCCAACTTTTGAAATAAACTTGATCTGCGTAGGGAATGCAGGACCCTTTGTGCCAAATTTGGTGTATCTATGTCTTATAGTCTCTGAGATCCAGGTGTTCATACAGACGGACAGATGGACAGACGGACAGATGGACAGACGGACATGGCCATATTGTCTCGGCTGTTGACACTAATCAAGAATATATATACTTTATGGGGTCGAAGATGGCTCCTTCTGCCTGTTACATACAATTTCTGTTGGCACTAAGTTACAATACCCTTCTACCCTATGGGTAGCGGGTATAAAAAAATCAAACTTAGCAAGTGTGAGAAGCATTCAGTCCCTTTGAGGAAGCTGACACACCAGAAAATGTCCTTAACGATGGTACAACCGCAATTGGAAAGCTCCAAATGCTCACTATACTGTTCTATTTCACTTGAATCAACTGCTTCTTAAGCTAACCATATTATGAAACCATAGACAAAGATATGTGGGTTCACTTGTGTACGTTTCACAGTCCTTTTATGAAACTGACTTACCACAAAAGTCCTTAACGAGAGCAAGCTTGCAATTGGAAAACTCTGAATGAAACTACTGCTTGTAAAGCCAACCATATTGTGAAACCATAGACAAAGTGGCACACCAACTAGTGTCCTTAATCATTTAACAAATTCTAAGTAGACCACAGAGCAGGCTTCCGACATACAATAATTTCTATTCTAAACGAAATTTCTTTAAACTGCCTCGGATAGCTCTATGACTTACCAGAAACTATTTACCAAAGAGCCATATCTCACGTGGACCACTTGTGAGTTTGTGCAAAGGACTCTCCCACTTTATAAGTACCAACTTGTAGAGAACCATATCTCATGTGGTGCTTGTGAGTTTTTGAAAAGGACTTTATAGCCATTTAAACTCACGTTTTGCATCAGACAAACAAAAAAAAAGGATTACCAGAATTAGATTTTTAATAATTCTAATTTGTTGCCATTTAATTTAATCTCTGTTTTTTTGTTATAAATTAGGATAAAACTGAAATGTCAATGTTGCCACTTGTTTAAACTGTAATGTTAATTGGCTGTTAAATGTTTTCGCGCCCTCTGTTACCACAAAATCCTTTAGAGGTTGCTCCCAGAGTAATATATAAAAAGAAAGGAATAATAAAGTCCTTCAGGTTAATACTGAAGGAGCATGTTATGCTATTAACAAAAAACTTTGAAGGCTGTGCAGGGACCTTCAAAGTTTTTTTTAGATAAATACGAAAATGTTTAGTGACACTAAATTTTTGTATCAATTTTATTAAATTGAAGCTTATTCAAATAATATATATCTATGTATAATTACATTATTTTTTAATATTTTTACCAACACTTGAAGTACTATCACATATCATGGAAATGCTTAAAATAACCTCAGAATATGGTGCGCATTCCATATACTTATCATTTTCGATACTTGCAAGTATATAGTCGTCTACTCCATATGTTTTTCTGTTACTGTTTTTTATGTCATTGAAGTTTTTTGTAGTGGTTAATGCAAGATCTCGCGTGCTATTTAGATGCTCCACATATTTTCGAATACTACATTGACGCACATTTAATTCAACTTCATCAAGGGAACATTCTGCCGATATAATGTTATGTTTGCCATTTGTCGATTTATGCGCTAAAAATTTTATCAAATTATTTAATATATGTATTTTTTATTTTGACTTACTTGCTGGACCACTAATTTGTGTTTCACCTCTACTGTGGGCATATGGGAGAGCATTCTTTTCAGGGTCTCATTCGCCTTCTGAGTTTCAGCCAATCGGTTTTTAATGATGCAATTTTCAATTGATTGCTTTAAAGTTCGTCTAGTAAAAAAATATAATAAAATATAATATTTAAATCAAGCTTCGAAATGGTCGCTCGAAATTAGAAAGCAAAAAAACAAGGGTTGGTAAACTCGAATGAGTTGACCTAACCCAACCAAAATTGTTGGAATGTGTTGATACCGAGTTTGATCTGCGTGCGGTTGTGTGATGGATGATGAATCCACGTACTTGCATAAATCTAGAACAAGTCACTTTTTTTCATGTAAATCCCATATAATTCCAATAGTTCTTTGTGTAATGATGTGTAATCGGGGCTTGCAAAAATCCTCTGACTGAACCCTCCACGATGGTGCCGGCAGGACAATGGATACTGCATCGTCTCGGGCAACCGAGAGATGTCACCATCACTTGCTCGCTCATAAGACTTTGCAGTTTCTAGCTATGGGACCGGGCCCAAGCTTTTTAGATTTATTCTGGAGAGCTGAAGTCCAGGACCATGGTCAGAGGTACTTGGCAGCAAGTATAGAATGCATCATGAATCCTCCGATTCAAGCAAGGAGGTGAAGACTGATGAGTCAACTCGGGCTGGGATGTCAGCCCAAACGTCGGTGGGAAGTGTGACCGCTACCACCTGCGGGCACGGGGAGGAGAAATCCTCTCTGCGTGTAGGCTGTACCTTCGTAAGCAAGACCGGCTGAAGATGCGATTGGGTTGCGTTTGGAGGCGCTGAGCGCGAAGATGCTAGGTCGACTTGTTAAGGAATCTATTCCTTACCACCCAGTGGGAAAGCTAAATAACCCAGACAAGTTTGAGGAATCGACCCAAAATGTAAGGCCTTCATCAAATCCTGTTCAATCAGCCGTCCATCTAAGTCAATCCGCAACAAGTGGTGAACTCCGGAACTGGGCCAAATACGGAAGGAAACTAAAAAAACTTTACAATAGAGCTAAAGATGGAAACTGACAGGTAGACTGGAATGCCTACCATCACAGTTTCAAGACCTGCAAGAAGGAAATTAGACGGGCAAAAAGAGATTCATGGACTAAATTTTGGGAGGAGCTAACCAACACCACTGAAGTGTCCAGCCACACCGGGGCTGCTTTGCAACCCCTGTGGTTAGCACAATTGAGTGAATATGACCTTCTTCTAAAACTGAAAAATAAAGGCTTGCATCGTGTCTGCCTATGCGGATGACATGATTCTAATGGTAGCTGTCAGATTCCTGCCAACAGTCAGTGAGCTACTAAATGCCGCATTGAGCGTAACTCTGCGATGGGCAGAACACAACGGTCTTGGGGCCAATCCACAAAACCCCGAACTAGTTCTGTTTACACGAAGATATAAGATACCGAGCTTCTAGCTTCCGACAATAAAAAGAATCAAAATACCTTGGTGTATGTAATTCTGGACTCCAAACTCTCCTGGAGGAGGAACTCGGAGGAAAGGATGAAGAAGGCATTACAAGCCATCTTTGTGTGCAAAAATACTTTTGGTAAAGGATGGGAAAGAAACAATCTCCGCAAAGTTCAGAGACATACACGTGCTAGCATGCTTAGGAATAACAGGATGTATTCGTTCTACCTCCCTTGCAGAGCTGGATGTAATATTAAATCAGAACCCCATCGGAGTCTTCCTCAAGCACGTGGCAGCAATTGTCAATCTCAATTATCTGCAAAAAATATTATAGCTCCTTCTTTTTCGCTTGAGGTCCGAAATGTGTAGTGGTTGCTTGAACCCAAAAGATATTTTTGGGTGCCTGAAATCAGGCAACAGTTTTTTTTCCTGTCTGACGCGATAGCGACGGTATTACATTTTTGATTTATACCAATATTTATTAGAAATTCAATTTTTGTAGGTTGTTCTAAGTAATTAGCTTTTAGTCCTTGTCCCTATTTATATGTTAAATGTACTTCATTTATATGTAGATTTAGTATCGCCACCTATAGCTGAGGGAAACGAACATGTAAGGGGCAAACTTTGATTTGCACCTAATTTGGTTTGGCGGTTTATAGCGAATGCCAAAGAAAGAGGAAATAACATGGGAAGAAGGGAATTGTCCTCTGATGACAGAAGAATATTCGCCGACTCGTGATGCTGAAGAAGGAAGACAGATAAACTGTCAGGAAAAAAAGTCATGAATTCACCATTGTGACCGACCACGAATCTCGACTAGCTCGATGGGCTTTTGCATTGCATAGGTGTCGGTATAAAATAGAGCATCGCAAAGGATTCTTGAATGTGGTGCCTAAAGACTGATGGTGGATACGTATTTAGAAAAGCTTAATACTTGACAGGTGAACAGCCTCACGATGAGTACGCTTGGAAGCTCTTGATAGCTAAAGAGTTGGTTCCAGAGATCCTTTTCCAAGCTCACGATAGTCCTCTGAGTTCGCATGGCGGCATACATAAGACCATTGAAAGGGTGAGCAGATATTATTTTTGGCCCGGGCTGGTGCCCGACGTTAAAGCATACATTAACGCTTGTGAGGTAAGCAAAACTGCAAAGTCACCTACTAGTTCTCTTAGATCGCCATTGGGAAAGGCTCCAGAGAGTCAGCGCTTTTTCCAGCGTCTTTTCTTTGACTTTCTTGCGCCCTATCCGCGCTTAAGAAGCGGATATATTGGAATATTTATCGGTCTTGACCTTTTTTCAGAATAAGTTTTCTTAAAGCTGATCAAAAGGATAAATGCTTTCCTAATAACAAAGTATCTCCAAGAAGAGTTATTCTTGACTTTCGGGGTTCTGGAAACAATAGTTTTTGACAATGGAACGCAGTTTAAGAAGCGTTCAAAGAGTCGACACGACAATACGGCATTAATCGCATCTTCACTGCTGTTAATTCACCTTAAGCAAACGCTTCCGAAAGAGTGAATCGTTTTATCATATCGGGTATTCGAGCCGATATGTACGCCAGAATCAGAAGGAGTGGGGCAAGTGTTTGAATGAAATATGCTGTGCTTTGAGGTCTTCCGTACACTCACGCATTAGCACCTCGCGTTATATATGGCTTTCGGCCAACACGTGGTCACATTTGCTTCACCTTATTAGTTGCAAAGGAAGCTTAAGATGCTTGATGATAAAGTTTGATCCGTCCGATTCGTTTGACATTATTTGAATTGAGGCGTGTAAGCAAATGCAAAGAAAGCATGAGGAAAACGAAAGGCGATATAATTTAAGTTCAAGAGTAGTAAGGACAAGAAGTGTTACGTCGATATTTAAGTAAAGTTGTTATTAAACTGGTTACAACGGCAAGCTTGGTCCTACTTTTGTAAAGGACCGTGTCCGAAAAAAAAAAACAAACATTAATAACTTCCTTGTTTTTCAGTCGACCTCAACCAAATTCACAGAAATCATTGAGAATATAATTATTATTATGAATACCAATGCTCTAGTTTCACTATTACGGCTTTTCCAGTTTTTGGGGGCGGAAAGGGGCGTGGCAAAAATCTAAAACAAACTTGATCTGCGTAAGAGCTACACCAAATTTGATATCTCTAGGTCATTCACACACTTAATTTAACGAATAACTTTTGTTCTACTTATACGATTTTTACCAAAATTACAGAGTATATTAAGAGTGTCAAGCGCAGATGGGTTACCAAATTACACATCAAAGAACTTTTGGCGTTATATGCAATTTACACAAAAAAAAACTTGACTTTTTCTAGATTAGTGCTTATTATGGGCGAAGGGGGCGTGGCATCCAACTTTTGAAATAAACTTGATCTGCGTAGAGAATGCAGGACCCCTTGTGCCAAATTTGGTGTATCTATGTCTTATAGTCTCTGAAATCCAGGTGTTCATACAGACAGACAGACGGACAGATGGACAGACGGACATGGCCATATTGTCTCGGCTGTTGAAACTGATCAAGAATATATATACTTTATGGGGTCGGAGATGCCTCCTTCTGCTTGTTACATACATTTTCTGTTGGCACTAAGTTATAATACCCTTCTACCCTATGGGTAGCGGGTATAAAAAAATCAAACTCAGCCAGTGTGAGAAGCATTCAGTCCCTTTGAGGAAGCTGACACACCAGAAAATGTCCTTAACGATGGTACAACCGCAATTGGAAAGCTCCAAATGCTCACTATACTGTTCTATATCACTTGAATCAACTGCTTCTTAAGCTAACCATATTATGAAACCATAGACAAAGATATGTGGGTTCACTTGTGTACGTTTCACAGTCCTTTTATGAAACTGACTTACCACAAAAGTCCTTAACGACAGCAAGCTTGCAATTGGAAAACTCTGAATGAAACTACTGCTTGTAAAGCCAACCATATTGTGAAACCATAGACAAAGACATGCGGATTCACTTGTGTTCGTTTCACAGCCCTTAAGGCAATTGGCACACCAACCACAGGACAAGTTCCGACCAACTATACCGCCGCAATTTCGGCCTGCTTCATATAAGCCCAATGACTTACCAGTAACTGTTTACCAAGGAACCATATCTCACGTGGACCACTAGATGGTGCTTGTGAGTTTTTGAATAGGATTTTGTAGCCATTTAAACTCATGTTTTGCATAAGACAAAAAAAAAAAACGAAGTCTTACCAGAATTAGATTCTTAATAATTCTAAGAAAGAATACTATCAGTTGCAGTATTTTAAGCTAACGTTGCCACTGTTAGTACTTTAGCGTTGCCATTTAACTTAATCTCTGTTTTTAATTATAAGTTAGGATAAGACTGAAAGGTCAATGTTGCCAATTGTTCAAACTGTAATGTTAATTGGCTGTTAAATGTTTTCGCGCCCTCTGTTACAACACTTACTTGCAGGACCACAAATTTGTGTTTCACCTCTACTGTGGGCATATGGGAGAGCATTCTTTTCAGGGTCTCATTCGCCTTCTGAGTCTCAGACAATCGGTTTTTAATGATGCAATTTTCAATTGATTGCTTTAAAGTTCATCTAGTAAAAAATATAATAAAATATAATATTTAATTCAAGCTTCGAAATGGTCGCTCGAAATTAGAAACCAAAAAAAATTGTTGGAATGTGTAGATACCGAGTTTGATCTGCGTGCGGTTGTGTGATGGATGATGAATCCACGTACTTGCATAAATCTAGAACAAGTCACTTTTTTTCATGTAAATCCCATATAACTCCAATAGTTCTTTGTGTAATGATGTGTAATCGGGGCTGGCAAAAATCCTCTGACTGAACCCTCCACGATGGTGCCGGCAGGACAATGGATACTGCATCGTCTCGGGCAACCGAGAGATGTCACCATCACTTGCTCGCTCATAAGACTATGCAGTTTCTAGCTACGGGACCGGGCCCAAGCTTTTCAGATTTATTCTGGAGAGCTGAAGTCCAGGACCATGGTCAGAGGTACTTGGCAGCAAGTATAGAATGCATCATGAATCCTCCGATTCAAGCAAGGAGGTGAAGACTGATGAGTCAACTCGGGCTGGGATGTCAGCCCAAACGTCGGTGGGAAGTGTGACCGCTACCACCTGCGGGCACGGGGAGGAGAAATCCTCTCTGCGTGTAGGCTGTACCTTCGTAAGCAAGACCGGCTGAAGATGCGATTGGGTTGCGTTTGGAGGCGCTGAGCGCGAAGATGCTAGGTCGACTTGTTAAGGAATCTATTCCTTACCACCCAGTGGGAAGGCTAAATAACCCAGACAAGTTTGAGGAATCGACCCAAAATGTAAGGCCTTCATCAAATCCTGTTCAATCAGCCGTCCATCTAAGTCAATCCGCAACAAGTGGTGGACTCCGGAACTGGGCCAAATACGGAAGGAAACTAAAAAAACTTTACAATAGAGCTAAAGATGGAAACTGACAGGTAGACTGGAATGCCTACCATCACAGTTTCAAGACCTGCAAGAAGGAAATTAGACGGGCAAAAAGAGATTCATGGACTAAATTTTGGGAGGAGCTAACCAACACCACTGAAGTGTCCAGCCACACCGGGGCTGCTTTGCAACCCCTGTGGTTAGCACAATTGAGTGATGACCTTCTTCTAAAACTGAAAAATAAAGGCTTGCATCGTGTCTGCCTATGCGGATGACATGATTCTAATGGTAGCTGTCAGATTCCTGCCAACAGTCAGTGAGCTACTAAATGCCGCATTGAGCGTAACTCTGCGATGGGCAGAACACAACGGTCTTGGGGCCAATCCACAAAACCCCGAACTAGTTCTGTTTACACGAAGATATAAGATACCGAGCTTCTAGCTTCCGACAATAAAAAGAATCAAAATACCTTGGTGTATGTAATTCTGGACTCCAAACTCTCCTGGAGGAGGAACTCGGAGGAAAGGATGAAGAAGGCATTACAAGCCATCTTTGTGTGCAAAAATACTTTTGGTAAAGGATGGGAAAGAAACAATCTCCGCAAAGTTCAGAGACATACACGTGCTAGCATGCTTAGGAATAACAGGATGTATTCGTTCTACCTCCCTTGCAGAGCTGGATGTAATATTAAATCAGAACCCCATCGGAGTCTTCCTCAAGCACGTGGCAGCAAGGAGTGTGTATCTTAATTATCTGCAAAAAATATTATAGCTCCTTCTTTTTCGCTTGAGGTCCGAAATGTGTAGTGGTTGCTTGAACCCAAAAGATATTTTTGGGTGCCTGAAATCAGGCAACAGTTTTTTTTCCTGTCTGACGCGATAGCGACGGTATTACATTTTTGATTTATACCAATATTTATTAGAAATTCAATTTTTGTAGGTTGTTCTAAGTAATTAGCTTTTAGTCCTTGTCCCTATTTATATGTTAAATGTACTTCATTTATATGTAGATTTAGTATCGCCACCTATAGCTGAGGGAAAAGAACATGTAAGGGGCAAACTTTATTTGCACCTAATTTGGTTTGGCGGTTTATAGCGAATGCCAAAGAAAGAGGAAATAACATGGGAAGAAGGGAATTATCCTCTGATGACAGAAGAATATTCGCCGACTCGTGATGCTGAAGAAGGAAGACAGATAAACTGTCAGGAAAAAAAGTCATGAATTCACCATTGTGACCGACCACGTATCTCGACTAGCTCGATGGGCTTTTGCATTGCATAGGTATCGGTATAAAATAGAGCATCGCAAAGGATTCTTGAATGTGGTACCTAAAGAATGATGGTGGATACGTATCTAGAAAAGCTAAACACTTGACAGGTGAACAGCCTCACGATGAGTACGCTTGGAAGCTCTTGATAGCTAAAGAGTTAGTTCCAGAGATCCTTTTCCAAGATCACGATAGTCCTCTGAGTTCGCATGGCGGCATACATAAGACCATTGAAAGGGTGAGCAGATATTATTTTTGGCCCGGGCTGGTGCCCGACGTTAAAGCATACATTAACGCTTGTGAGGTAAGCAAAACTGCAGTCACCTACTAGTTCTCTTAGAACCCCATTGGGAAAGGCTCCAGAGAGTCAGTGCTTTTTCCAGCGTCTTTTCTTCGACTTTCTTGGGCCCTATCCGCGCTTAATAAGCGGATATATTGGAAAATTTATCGGTCTTGACCTTTTTTCAGAATAAGATTTCTTAAAGCCGATCAAAAGCATAAATGCTTCCCTAATAACAAAGTATCTCCAAGAAGAGTTATTCATGACTTTCGGGGTTCTGGAAACAATAGTTTTTGACAATGGAACGCAGTTTAAGAAGCGTTCAAAGAGTTGACACGACAATACGGCATTAATCGCATCTTCACTGCTGTTAATTCACCTTAAGCAAACGCTTCCGAAACAGTGAATCGTTTTATCATATCGGGTATTCGAGCCGATATGTACGCCAGAATCAGAAGGAGTGGGGCGAGTGTTTGAATGAAATATGCTGTGCTTTGAGGTCTTCCGTACACTCACGCATTAGCACCTCGCGTTATATATGGCTTTCGGCCAACACGTGGTCACATTTGCTTCACCTTATTAGTTGCAAAGGAAGCTTAAGATGCTTGATGATAAAGTTTGATCCGTCCGATTCGTTTGACATTATTTGAATTGAGGCGTGTAAGCAAATGCAAAGAAAGCATGAGGAAAACGAAAGGCGATATAATTTAAGTTCAAGAGTAGTAAGGATAAGTAGTGTTACGTCGATATTTAAGTAAAGTTGTTTTTAAACTGGTTACAACGGCAAGCTTGGTCCTACTTTTGTAAAGGTCCGTGTCCGAAAAAAACAAGTAAGAAAGCTACAGTCGAGAGTACTCGACCGTATGATACGCGCAACACATTTCGAGAGAAAACAAAAACTATACCACAGAATATACTGAAATTTGTTTTATTTGTATATACATATTTTTTTTAATTCTATGAACTACCGACATGGTCACACTGTCAACTAAACAAACAAAGCGAGAGCACCTGCAAGTGAATTTTGCATGTAAAATTGATTCATTAATAACTTCCTTGTTCGCATGAATCATTGAGAATATTATTATTATGCATACCAATTAAGTGCTCTAGGTCTTTTATTACGGCTTTTCCATTTTTTGGGTGCGGAAAGGGGCGTTGCAAAAATCTAAAACAAACTTGATCTGCGTAAGAGCTATATGAATCACCAAATTTAATATCTCTAGGTCATTCACACACTTAAAACGTCCATATGCATTGGGCACAACAATTTTGATAAATAATTTAACGAATAACTTTTGTTCTACTTATCCGATTTGTACCAAAACTACCGGGTATATTGAGAGTGTCAATCGCAGATAGGTTACCAAATTACACATCAAAGAACTTTTGGCGTTATATGCAATTTACATAAAAAAAAACTTGACTTTTTCTAGATTAGTGCTTATTGTGGGCGAAGGGGGCGTGGCATCCAACTTTTGAAATAAACTTGATCTGCGTAGGGAATGCAGGGCCCTTTGTGCCAAGTTTGGTGTATCTATGTCTTATAGTCTCTGAGATCCAGGTGTTCATACAGACAGACAGACGGACAGATGAATATGGCCATATCGTCTCGGCTTTTGACACTAATCAAGAATATATATACTTTATGGGGTCGAAGATGGCTCCTTCTGCCTGTTACATACAATTTCTGTTGGCACTAAGTTACAATACCCTTCTACCCTATGGGTAGCGGGTATAAAAAAATCAAACTTAGCAAGTGTGAGAAGCATTCAGTCCCTTTGAGGAAGCTGACACACCAGAAAACAACCGCAATTGGAAAGCTCCAAATGCTCACTATACTGTTCTATTTCACTTGAATCAACTGCTTCTTAAGCTAACCATATTATGAAACCATAGACAAAGATATGTGGGTTCACTTGTGTACGTTTCACAGTCCTTTTATGAAACTGACTTACCACAAAAGTCCTTAACGAGAGCAAGCTTGCAATTGGAAAACTCTGAATGAAACTACTGCTTGTAAAGCCAACCATATTGTGAAACCATAGACAAAGTGGCACACCAACTAGTGTCCTTAATCATTTAACAAATTCTAAGTAGACCACAGAGCAGGCTTCCGACATACAATAATTTCTATTCTAAACGAAATTTCTTTAAACTGCCTCGGATAGCTCTATGACTTACCAGAAACTATTTACCAAAGAGCCATATCTCACGTGGACCACATGTGAGTTTGTGCAAAGGACTCTCCCACTTTATAAGTACCAACTTGTAGAGAACCATATCTCATATGGACCACTAGATGGTGCTTGTGAGTTTTTGAAAAGGACTTTATAGCTATTTAAACTCACGTTTTGCATCAGACAAACAAAAAAAAAAAGGATCACCAGAATTAGATTTTTAATAATTCTAAGTCGTTGCCATTTAATTTAATCTCTGTTTTTTAGTTATAAATTAGGATAAAACTGAAATGTCAATGTTGCCACTTGTTTAAACTGTAAGTAATGGGTTAAGTTTAAACTGTTACCACGAAAATGTTCTTAGTAATATCGAAAAAAAAGAAATGTCCTTGCAGTTTATTACTGAAAAAAATTAAACTGTGCAGGGACCTTCAAAGTTTTTTTTAGATAAATACGAAAATGTTTAGTGACACTAAATTTTTGTTTCAATTTTATTAAATTGAAGCTTATTCAAATAATATATATCTATGTATAATTACATTATTTTTTAATATTTTTACCAGCACTTGAAGTACTATCACATACCATGGAAGTGCTTGAAATAACCTCAGAATTGTAGCATCATGGTTGCCTGATTTTCTTTTGACTTTAGCAAATACAGGGTATTTGCTCAGGCCTCTCGAGCAGCAACATACCAGCGGAGCGGGACCCATTAATTCCTAGCTCTAGCGGGATGTGGGGGGGTTGTTGCTGGTGCTGCTGTTCTAATGCTAAATGTTATATTATAGAGTCCCTGCTGAAACTAAACCATGAGACGATCCTCATGCAAAACGACACATGGCCAAAGCACCAAAGCCTTAATGCCACAACAACAACAAAAAAAAAATTCTGGAAAAAAAAGAAAAAGTTACGCAATCATCTAAAGAGAAAACAGAAAGACAAAAAAATGAAAGTAACAAACGGGTAGTGAAGCCTAAAGGGGGAGAACTAAGGTGTTGATCGTCACTCCTCTTTTTCATTACCCTTCCTGCCATAGTCTTCAAATAGTTTTGGTCGAAGACCCCAAACGTAACGTCCTATTTATGCATTACTTATGCTCCCATGTCAACAGAAAATATAACAATAAGTTAACGATTCATTTCCATTTCAAAAATTTTAATTAAATAAACAACAAAAAAAAAGAGCAACATAATCCATGTCGAAAATTATAGAATAGCTTAACAAATAAACTTCTAAGTATAAGATTTCATCACAAACATATTTTTAATTTTTTTTTTAAAGATTTTAATTTGTAAGCTTTTATAATACTGTGCGTTTTACTATTTGTTTGTTTATTTTTGTTTTAATGTGCCTCAATTCTGCATGGTGTTTTAATTACTTATTGTCCTCTTTTACTTGGTGGTGTACAATTCGGTGTATCAGTTAACTTTTGATTTCATTTCGTATTTACAATTTCATTCTATTCATATTTTTATATTGGACAACTTTAACTTTGCTTTCGTGCCTGAAGAAAACAGCAATGTTATAACATGTTAATTCGAAGATCACTTGATCATTTACACAGAATTCTATTATTTTTATATATTATTATTCATAAGCTTGTATTCACGAAAGTGCTCAAAACAAACAAAACAATTGATAACACAAAACATAGAAAGTCCGCGCGAGCTGCTGACAACGTTAACGGCAGTTACACTGACCAACCAAGTTGTGGAAGCAGACTCGACGCGACTTAATTTTTACTCACCCACTTAATCCTCGATGAAGGCCTTCTCGATGATGTGGTTTTGATACAGTAATTTATTTTTTTTTATTGTGGTTAACTTTTGATTCTATATTAACAATGGTTCTAATTGTTTTGGTGGCACTTTCATTTGTGGACAACAATTTTACTGTACCCTTTTTTTTATATATATAGGTGTATTGGGGTATTATGGTTTTTGTTGTGTTTCTTTTCTTTTACACCTGTGATTTAATTTTAATTAATAATTAAAGTTCAATAAGCAAATATTTTATCGGGCACAAAAACATAATTAAGTTTGTCCAGTGTACAATTTCATTTTTATATTTCTTCTTTATATTGTCACCAACTATGCTTAACACTTTTATCTTTGTTTATGTTCTGTTCTTTTACAACTCGAATAGCTTTAGATTTGGCTTTTGGTTTTGGTTTTTTCGCAATTTGCAATTATTTTAACTGTCTTTCGAATGCTTTTCATAAATGTAATTTTAACGATGTTTCAATGTGGGAGCGCCTACGTCTGCTCCGCTTGGCTATTGTGCAGAAAAGAAAGATCTAAGCCGGATGCAGAAGATCAGCCAACCTTCAAAGCGCTTGCGTGTGGTGAATATACCTGTCACATTACAGGGTTGTAATATGCGCCTTACACACAGAGTCGCTCGCGGTCATTTAGCGCGTACCAATTTGAATTCAAATTGCAACGGCCGAAATGATAATTTTTCTCTGTTTCGTGTAATAATTAATATTCTTGTATTTGTTTTGTTTTATATGGGGCCATTACAAACCCCAGATAATCTATCGAGTCTACGAGGCACGATTAGATGGAACTAGCTGCGCAAATCTTTCGCATGGTATGTGCCTATTTCTTTGCCTTGTAAGTTTTCTAATATGTAATATGCGGTACCTCCAGAACCAAGTATTTGCCTTGCCTGCTAACAGCTGGTGAATATTACGGCTTATGATTTCTAAGTCCCCGTCAAAATGTTCTCTAGTTAAACTTTGCACCCTGTACAGAAATTCTTCATCTGATAAACCTTCGGGGCTTCCGTCAAATCTTACTCCCCATTTTTGAAGGATGTCTGCGATTTTATGTGGTCCTAAATTATGCGTACCATTTGTGGATCTGCCACTTCGAGGAGAACTCGGAGATTCTCGATTTACTAAGTGACCATGTGGAGCACCTAGACTTCCCGATCCTGACAACGAGGATAAAACGCGAATAACAGTTTCTCGAACAAGAGATTCTATGTCTATTTGAATATTCGCTGCTGCTTGAGGAGGATTCTGTCTTCGCGGCCTTGCCGGGCGACCTCTTCTAGCAGGCGCATTGGTGTGTAACCTTGACTGTACTCTCGCATTAGAGAGAGTACTACCAGCCGGAGGATAATGGTCCAAATGAGACATAATCGCTTGGGTTGAAACATTTAAAGTATTTAAGGCGGCATCTTCTTCTGCCTGTGGATTAGCATCCTCTAATTGTTGTGCTAATGAGCGAGTGACTGGACGAAAACCAGTTGCTACAACTCTTTGCGATGTACTTGGTGCATCCTTTTTGGCGTTTGGTGAATGGTTGCCACCGACTACTCTCCACTCTTTAACTTGTACTGCTGCTAAGCAGCTGGGACACTCCTTATGTACTTGAATTCTAGTTTCCAAACAACTTTTATGGAACACATGATTACATTTTGTAACAGCACAAGGTTGTGTATTTAGCATTACTTCGCCGCAAATAATGCAAATATTTGCTGCAGGATTACCCTGCTTTTGAGTCTTATTTGACTCAAAGCTGCGTTCTAACGGCATGCTTTATTATTGTATTTTTTTTTTTTTTTTGTTTTTTTCTGTTGACTTTTTACTGGGAGACATATGTAAAGATAAATATTTTGGCTTTCACTACTTATTGTTATACAATTATATGATTGGGCTATTTCAACTACTAAAGGTTTATTTTAAGCTGGCATAAGTTCATCCTCAACTGAAAGGATTTTTACGGACAATGTGACACAGTTGCATCGACATTGTATTCCAGTAAAATACCTCATCAGATAATTTCAATTCATGTTCACAAAAACAAACCTGCTCATGAAAAAGTTCTTATAATTTTCAACGCTAACAAACTGAATAATCTTTTCATCGTTTATCTTGGTCGAGGTAATCAAATAATCAACTACTCGAATTCCAAAGATGTTAAATAAAAATTAAATTCCTTCTGCATAACTATGTAAGCACTATAAAAAAAATTTCAATCGAAGACAAAGAGATAAATAATTAATATCAGACGTATTTGACCAATAGTTTCCTTTAGAAATACAGGGAATCAAACAGTACATAATTCCACTTAAGTTCTCTGAATCCTAGGATATACTACTTTTGATGATGTTTGGTCACCAGCTTTTTGCTACATGATTCCTCGAATGTTTATAGAAATTTAAAATCTTGCTACGGTCGACATCAATCAGCAGATGCTACAATGAGTCGCTCTCCAGTAGCTTCTTTAAATTCTTTTTAGCTTAATACATCTTTTATTAATCAGGGCCGAATGCTATTATCCGTAAATTAATACTTTAATAGCACTTGCCCCAATGTTGGGCGCCAAAAACTTGTAGCATCATGGTTGCCTGATTTTTTTTTGACTTTAGCAAATACAGGGTATTTGCTCAGGCCTCTCGAGCAGCAACATACCAGCGGAGCGGGACCCATTAATTCCTAGCTCTAGCGGGATGTGGGGGGGTTGTTGCTGGTGCTGCTGTTCTAATGCTAAATGTTATATTATAGAGTCCCTGCTGAAACTAAACCATGAGACGATCCTCATGCAAAACCACACATGGCCAAAGCACCAAAGCCTTAATGCCACAACAACAACAAAAAAAAAATTCTGGAAAAAAAAGAAAAAGTTACGCAATCATCTAAAGAGAAAACAGAAAGACAAAAAAATGAAAGTAACAAACGGGTAGTGAAGCCAAAGGGGGAGAACTAAGGTGTTGATCGTCACTCCTCTTTTTCATTACCCTCCCTGCCATAGTCTTCAAATAGTTTTGGTCGAAGACCCCAAACGTAACGTCCTATTTATGCATTACTTATGCTCCCATGTCAACAGAAAATATAACAATAAGTTAACGATTCATTTCCATTTCAAAAATTTTAATTAAATAAACAACAAAAAAAAAGACAACATAATCCATGTCGAAAATTATAGAATAGCTTAACAAATAAACTTCTAAGTATAAGATTTCATCACAAACATATTTTTAATTTTTTTTTTAAAGATTTTAATTTGTAAGCTTTTATAATACTGTGCGTTTTACTATTTGTTTGTTTATTTTTGTTTTAATGTGCCTCAATTCTGCATGGTGTTTTAATTACTTATTGTCCTCTTTTACTTGGTGGTGTACAACTCGGTGTATCAGTTAACTTTTGATTTCATTTCGTATTTACAATTTCGTTCTATTCATATTTTTATATTGGACAACTTTAACTTTGCTTTCGTGCCTGAAGAAAACAGCAATGTTATAACATGTTAATTCGAAGATCACTTGATCATTTACACAGAATTCTATTATTTTTATATATTATTATTCATAAGCTTGTATTCACGAAAGTGCTCAAAACAAACAAAACAATTGATAACACAAAACATAGAAAGTCCGCGCGAGCTGCTGACAACGTTAACGGCAGTTACATGACCAACCAAGTTGTGGAAGCAGACTCGACGCGACTTAATTTTTACTCACCCACTTAATCCTCGATGAAGGCCTTTCGATGATGTGGTTTTGATACAGTAATTTATTTTTTTTTATTGTGGTTAACTTTTGATTCTATATTAACAATGGTTCTAATTGTTTTGGTGGCACTTTCATTTGTGGACAACAATTTTACTGTACCCTTTTTTATACCCGCTACCCATAGGGTAGAAGGGTATTATGACTTAGTGCCAACAGAAAATGTATGTAACAGGCAGAAGGAGGCATCTCCGACCCCATAAAGTATATATATTCTTGATCAGCGTCAACAACCGAGATGATATAGCCATGTCCGTCTGTCCGTCTGTCCGTCTGTCCGTCTGTCCGTCTGTCTGTCCGTATGAACAGCTGGATCTCAGAGACTATAAGACATAGAGACACCAAATTTGGCAAAAAGTTTCCTTCATACCCTACGCAGATCAAGTTTATTTCAAAAGTTGGATGCCACGCCCCCTTCGCCCACAATAAGCATTAATCTAGAAAAAGTCAAGTTTTTTTTTTAGTAAATGGCGTATAACTCCAAAAGTTCTTGGTGTAATGATGTGTAATTTGGTAGCCCATCTGCGCTTGACACTCTTAATATACCCTGTAATTTTGGTACAAATCGGATAAGTAGAACAAAAGTTATTCGTTAAACAATTTATCAAAATTTTAGTGCCCAGTGCATATGGACGTATTAAGGTGTGAATGATAGAGATATCAAATTTGGTGACAGTATTCGTGTAGGTCTTACGCAGATCAAGTTTGTTTTAGATTTTTGCCACGCCCCTTTCCGCCCCTAGAAACTGTAAAAGCCGTAATAATAGACCTAGAGCATTGAATTTTGGTATGCATAATAACAATTATATTCTCAATAATTCCTGTGAATTTGGTTGAGATCGAGTGAAAAACAAGGAAGTTATTAATGAATCAATTTTATATGCAAAATTCACTTGCAGCTGCTCGCGCTTTGTTTGTTTAGTTGACAGTGTGACCATAACGGTGTTGTGGATTTTTATTCGCTATTTTCAAATATATACAAACAAAACACAAAATTCAGTATATTTTTGGTATATTTGTTGTTAAAATACCATTAAAATTTTTTTTTTCTCTCGAAATGGGTTGCGGGTATCATACGGTCGAGCACTCTCGACTGTAGCTTTCTCACTTGTTTTATATATATAGGTGTATTGGGGTATTATGGTTTTTGTTGTATTTCTTTTCTTTTACACCTGTGATTTAATTTTAATTAATAATTAAAGTTCAATAAGCAAATATTTTATCGGGCACAAAAACATAATTAAGTTTGTCCAGTGTACAATTTCATTTTTATATTTCTTCTTTATATTGTCACCAACTATGCTTAACACTTTTATCTTTGTTTATGTTCTGTTCTTTTACAACTCGAATAGCTTTAGATTTGGCTTTTGGTTTTGGTTTTTTCGCAATTTGCAATTATTTTAACTGTCTTTCGAATGCTTTTCATAAATGTAATTTTAACGATGTTTCAATGTGGGAGCGCCTACGTCTGCTCCGCTTGGCTATTGTGCAGAAAAGAAAGATCTAAGCCGGATGCAGAAGATCAGCCAACCTTCAAAGCGCTTGCGTGTGGTGAATATACCTGTCACATTACAGGGTTGTAATATGCGACTTACACACAGAGTCGCTCGCGGTCATTTAGCGCGTACCAATTTGAATTCAAATTGCAACGGCCGAAATGATAATTTTTCTCTGTTTCGTGTAATAATTAATATTCTTGTATTTGTTTTATTTTATATGGGGCCATTACAAAATATGGTGCGCATTCCATATACTTATCATTTTCGATACTTGCAAATATATAGTCCTCTACTCCATATGTTTTTCTGTTACTGTTTTTTATGTCATTGAAGTTTTTTGTAGTGGTTAATGCAAGATCTCGCGTGCTATTTAGATGCTCAACATATTTTCGAATAGTACATTGACGCACATTTTATGCAACTTCATCAAGGGAACATTCTGCCGATAAAGCTTTTAATTTGTTTGCCATTTGTCGATTTATGCGCTAAACATTTTATCAAATTATTTAATATATATATTTTTTATTTTGACTTACTTGCTGGACCACAAATTTGTGTTTCACCTCTACTGTGGGCATATGGGAGAGCATTCTTTTCAGGGTCTCATTCGTCTTCAATTGATTGCTTTAAAGTTCATCTAGTAAAAAAATATAATAAAAAATAATATTAAAATCAAGCTTCGAAATGGTCGCTTGAAATTAGAAACCAAAAAAACAAGGGTTGGTAAACTCGAATGAGTTGACCTAATCCAACCAAAATTGTTGGAATGTGTTGATACCGAGTTTGATCTGCGTGCGGTTGTGTGATGGAGGATGAATCCACGTACTTGCATACATCTAGAACAAGTCACTTTTTTTCATGTAAATCCCATATAATTCCAATAGTTCTTTGTGTAATGATGTGTAATCGGGGCTGGCAAAAATCCTCTGACTGAACCCTCCACGATG
Organism: Drosophila formosana; assembly: GCA_035045625.1. Lineage (NCBI taxonomy): Eukaryota > Metazoa > Arthropoda > Insecta > Diptera > Drosophilidae > Drosophila > Drosophila formosana. Next base: position 50,795 of record JAWNOW010000024.1, read on the forward strand.
GTGCCGGCAGAACAATGGATACTGCATCGTCTCGGGCAACCGAGAGATGTCACCATCACTTGCTCGCTCATAAGACTTTGCAGTTTCTAGCTACGGGACCGGTCCCAAGCTTTTTAGATTTATTCTGGAGAGCTGAAGTCCAGGACCATGGTCAGAGGTACTTGGCAGCAAGTATAGAATGCATCATGAATCCTCCGATTCAAGCAAGGAGGTGAAGACTGATGAGTCAACTCGGGCTGGGATGTCAGCCCAAACGTCGGTGGGAAGTGTGACCGCTACCACCTGCGGGCACGGGGAGGAGAAATCCTCTCTGCGTGTAGGCAATACCTTCGTAAGCAAGACCGGCTGAAGATGCGATTGGGTTGCATTCGGAGGCGCTGGGCGCGGAGATGCTAGGTCGACTTATTAAGGAATCTATTCCTTACCACCCAGTGGGAAGGCTAGATAACCCAGGCAAGTTGGAGGAATCGACCCAAAATGTAAGGCCTTCATCAAATCCTGTCCAATCAGCCATCCATCTAAGTCAATCCGCAACAATAGAGTTAATTATGGAAACTGACAGGTAGACTGGAATGCCTACCATCACAGTTTCAAGACCTGCTAGAAGGAAATTAAACGGGCAAAAAGATATTCATGGACTAAATTTTGGGAGGAGCTAACCAACACCACTGAAGTGTCCAGCCACATCGGGGCTGCTTTGCAACCCTTGTGGTTAGCACAATTGAGTGCATATTGCCAAGGAAGAAGTTTACGTTAGCTGCATTTATCGACATAAAGTGTGCTTTTAGTAATGCCAAGATCGAGTCTATAACGGCAGCACTTGTCGACATAGTCTCACACCCGACAATCACTCGATGGTTTAGTAACATGCTTCGCCAAAGAATGATTAACGCCGAACTTTGCGCTTCGACTATCAGGAGAAGTGCAACCAGGGGCATCCTCCAAGGGGGTGTGATATCCCCCTTATTAGGGAACATTGTCCTAAATGACCTTCTTCTAAAACTGAAAAATAAAGGCTTGCATAGTGTTTGCTTATGCGGATGACATGATTCTAATGGTAGCTGTCAGATTCCTGCCAACAGTCAGTGAGCTACTAAATGCCGCATTGAGCGTAACTCTGCGATGGGCACAACACAACGGTCTTGGGGCCAATTTCCAAATCCCAAAACCCCAAACTAGTTCTGTTCACACGAAGATATAAGATACCGAGCTTCTAGCTTCCGACAACAAAAAGAGACAAAATACCTTGGTGTAATCCTTGACTCCAAACTCTCCTGGAGGAGAAACTCGAAGGAAAGTATGAAGAAGGCAGCCATCTTTTTGTGCAAAAATACTTTTGGTAAATTATGGAGAAGAAACAATCTTCAGAGACTTCTTCAAAGTTCAGAGACATAAACGTACTAGCAGGCTTGGGAATAACAGGATGTATTCGTTCTACCTCCCTAGAAGAGCTGAATGAAATATTAAATCAGAAACCCATCGGAGTCTTCCTCAAGCACGTGGCAGCAATATTCAATCTCAATTATCTGCAAAAAATATTATAGCTCCTTCTTTTTCGCTTGAGGTCCGAAATGTATAGTGGTTGCTTGGACCCAAGAGATATTTTTGGGTGCCTGAAATCAGGCAACATTTTTTTTGCCTGTCTGACGCGATAGCGACGGTATTACATTTTTGATTTATACCAATATTTATTAGAAATTCAATTTTTGTAGGTTGTTCTAAGTAATTAGCTTTTAGTCCTTGTCCCTATTTATATGTTAAATGTACTTCATTTATATGTAGATTTTTAGTATCGCCACCTATAGCTGAGGGAAATGAACCCGTAAGAGGCAAACTTTATTTGCACCCAATTTGGTTTGGCGGTTTATAGCGAATGCCAAAGAAAGAGGAAATAACATGGGAAGAAGGGAATTGTCCTCTGATGACAGAAGAATATTCGCCGACTCGTGATGCTGAAGAAGGAAGACAGATAAACTGTCAGGAAAAAAAGTCATGAATTCACCAATGTGACCGACCACGCATCTCGACTAGCTCGATGGGCTTTTGCATTGCATAGGTGTCGGTATAAAATAGAGCATCGCAAAGGATTCTTAAATGTGGTACCTAAAGACTGATGGTGGATACGTATTTAGAAAAGCTAAAGAGTTGGTTCCAGAGATCCTTTTCCAAGCTCACGCTAGTCCTCTGAGTTCGCATGGCGGCATACATAAGACCATTGAAAGGGTGAGCAGATATTATTTTTGGCCCGGGCTGGTGCCCGACGTTAAAGCATACATTAACGCTTGTGAGGTAAGCAAAACTGCAAAGTCACCTACTAGTTCTCTTAGACCGCCATTGGGAAAGGCTCCAGAGAGTCAGCGCTTTTTCCAGCGTCTTTTCTTTGACTTTCTTGCGCCCTATCCGCGCTTAAAAAGCGGATATATTGGAATATTTATCGGTCTTGACCTTTTTTCAGAATAAGTTTTCTTAAAGCTGATCAAAAAGATAAATGCTTCCCTAATAACGAAGTATCTCGAAGAAGAGTTATTCATTACTTTCGGGGTTCTGGAAACAATAGTTTTTGACAATGGAACGCAGTTTAAGAAGCGTTCAAAGAGTTGACACGACAATACGGCATTAATCGCATCTTCACTGCTGTTAATTCACCTTAAGCAAACGCTTCCGAAAGAGTGAATCGTTTTATCATATCGGGTATTCGAGCATATGTACGCCAGAATCAGAAGGAGTGGGGCAAGTGTTTGAATGAAATATGCTGTGCTTTGAGGTCTTCCGCACACTCAAGCATTGGGACCTCGGCCAACACATGGTTACATTTGCGTCAACTTATTCATTACAAAGGAAGTTTAAGATGCTTGATGATAACGTTTGATCCGCCCGATTCGTTTGACATTCTTTGAATTGAGGCGTGTAAGCAAATGCAAAGAAAGCATGAGGAAAACGAAAGGCGATATAATTTAAGTTCAAGAGTAGTAAGGACAAGAAGTGTTACGTCGATATTTAAGTAAAGTTGTTATTAAACTGGTTACAACGGCAAGCTTGGTCCTACTTTTGTAAAGGACCGTGTCCGAAAAAAAAAAACAAACATTAATAACTTCCTTGTTTTTCAGTCGACCTCAACCAAATTCACAGAAATCATTGAGAATATAATTATTATTATGAATACCAATGCTCTAGGTTCACTATTACGGCTTTTCCAGTTTCTGGGGGCGGAAAGGGGCGTGGCAAAAATCTAAAACAAACTTGATTTGCGTAAGAGCTACACCAAATTTGATATCTCTAGGTCATTCACACACTTAATTTAACGAATAACTTTTGTTCTACTTATACGATTTTTACCAAAATTACAGAGTATATTAAGAGTGTCAAGCGCAGATGGGTTACCAAATTACACATCAAAGAACTTTTGGCGTTATATGCAATTTACATAAAAAAAAACTTGACACTTTCTAGATTAAGTGCTTATTGTGGGCGAAGGGGGCGTGGCATCCAACTTTTGAAATAAACTTGATCCGCGTAGGGAATGCAGGACCCCTTGTGCCAAATTTGGTGTATCTATGTCTTATAGTCTCTGAAATCCAGGTGTTCATACAGACAGACAGACGGACAGATGGACAGACGGACATGGCCATATTGTCTCGGCTGTTGAAACTGATCAAGAATATATATACTTTATGGGGTCGGAGATGCCTCCTTCTGCTTGTTACATACATTTTCTGTTGGCACTAAGTTATAATACCCTTCTACCCTATGGGTAGCGGGTATAAAAAAATCAAACTCAGCCAGTGTGAGAAGCATTCAGTCCCTTTGAGGAAGCTGACACACCAGAAAATGTCCTTAACGATGGTACAACCGCAATTGGAAAGCTCCAAATGCTCACTATACTGTTCTATTTCACTTGAATCAACTGCTTCTTAAGCTAACCATATTATGAAACCATAGACAAAGATATGTGGGTTCACTTGTGTACGTTTCACAGTCCTTTTATGAAACTGACTTACCACAAAAGTCCTTAACGAGAGCAAGCTTGCAATTGGAAAACTCTGAATGAAACTACTGCTTGTAAAGCCAACCATATTGTGAAACCATAGACAAAGTGGCACACCAACTAGTGTCCTTAATCATTTAACAAATTCTAAGTAGACCACAGAGCAGGCTTCCGACATACAATAATTTCTATTCTAAACGAAATTTCTTTAAACTGCCTCGGATAGCTCTATGACTTACCAGAAACTATTTACCAAAGAGCCATATCTCACGTGGACCACATGTGAGTTTGTGTAAGGAATAATAAAGTCCTTCAGTTTAATACTGAAGGAGCATGTTATGCTATTAAAAAAAAAACTTTGAAGGCTGTGCAGGGACCTTCAAAGTTTTTTTTAGATAAATACGAAAATGTTTAGTGACACTAAATTTTTGTTTCAATTTTATTAAATTGAAGCTTATTCAAATAATATATATCTATGTATAATTACATTATTTTTTAATATTTTTACCAGCGCTTGAAGTACTATCACATACCATGGAAGTGCTTGAAATAACCTCAGAATATGGTGCGCATTCCATATACTTATCATTTTCGATACTTGCAAATATATAGTCCTCTACTCCATATGTTTTTCTGTTACTGATGCAAGATCTCGCGTGCTATTTAGATGCTCAACATATTTTCGAATAGTACATTGACGCACATTTAATTCAACTTCATCAAGGGAACATTCTGCCGATAAAGCTTTTAATTTGTTTGCCATTTGTCGATTTATGCGCTAAACATTTTATCAAATTATTTAATATATATATTTTTTATTTTGACTTACTTGCTGGACCACAAATTTGTGTTTCACCTCTACTGTGGGCATATGGGAGAGCAAGGAAGTTATTAATGAATCAATTTTATATGCAAAATTCACTTGCAGCTGCTCGCGCTTTGTTTGTTTAGTTGACAGTGTGACCATAACGGTGTTGTGGATTTTTATTCGCTATTTTCAAATATATACAAACAAAACACAAAATTCAGTATATTTTTGGTATATTTGTTGTTAAAATACCATTAAAATTTTTTTTTTCTCTCGAAATGGGTTGCGGGTATCATACGGTCGAGCACTCTCGACTGTAGCTTTCTCACTTGTTTTATATATATAGGTGTATTGGGGTATTATGGTTTTTGTTGTATTTCTTTTCTTTTACACCTGTGATTTAATTTTAATTAATAATTAAAGTTCAATAAGCAAATATTTTATCGGGCACAAAAACATAATTAAGTTTGTCCAGTGTACAATTTCATTTTTATATTTCTTCTTTATATTGTCACCAACTATGCTTAACACTTTTATCTTTGTTTATGTTCTGTTCTTTTACAACTCGAATAGCTTTAGATTTGGCTTTTGGTTTTGGTTTTTTCGCAATTTGCAATTATTTTAACTGTCTTTCGAATGCTTTTCATAAATGTAATTTTAACGATGTTTCAATGTGGGAGCGCCTACGTCTGCTCCGCTTGGCTATTGTGCAGAAAAGAAAGATCTAAGCCGGATGCAGAAGATCAGCCAACCTTCAAAGCGCTTGCGTGTGGTGAATATACCTGTCACATTACAGGGTTGTAATATGCGACTTACACACAGAGTCGCTCGCGGTCATTTAGCGCGTACCAATTTGAATTCAAATTGCAACGGCCGAAATGATAATTTTTCTCTGTTTCGTGTAATAATTAATATTCTTGTATTTGTTTTATTTTATATGGGGCCATTACAAAATATGGTGCGCATTCCATATACTTATCATTTTCGATACTTGCAAATATATAGTCCTCTACTCCATATTTTTTCTGTTACTGTTTTTTATGTCATTGAAGTTTTTTGTAGTGGTTAATGCAAGATCTCGCGTGCTATTTAGATGCTCAACATATTTTCGAATAGTACATTGACGCACATTTTATGCAACTTCATCAAGGGAACATTCTGCCGATAAAGCTTTTAATTTGTTTGCCATTTGTCGATTTATGCGCTAAACATTTTATCAAATTATTTAATATATATATTTTTTATTTTGACTTACTTGCTGGACCACAAATTTGTGTTTCACCTCTACTGTGGGCATATGGGAGAGCATTCTTTTCAGGGTCTCATTCGTCTTCAATTGATTGTTTTAAAGTTCATCTAGTAAAAAAATATAATAAAAAATAATATTAAAATCAAGCTTCGAAATGGTCGCTTGAAATTAGAAACCAAAAAAACAAGGGTTGGTAAACTCGAATGAGTTGACCTAATCCAACCAAAATTGTTGGAATGTGTTGATACCGAGTTTGATCTGCGTGCGGTTGTGTGATGGAGGATGAATCCACGTACTTGCATACATCTAGAACAAGTCACTTTTTTTCATGTAAATCCCATATAATTCCAATAGTTCTTTGTGTAATGATGTGTAATCGGGGCTGGCAAAAATCCTCTGACTGAACCCTCCACGATGGTGCCGGCAGGACAATGGATACTGCATCGTCTCGGGCAACCGAGAGATGTCACCATCACTTGCTCGCTCATAAGACTTTGCAGTTTCTAGCTACGGGACCGGTCCCAAGCTTTTTAGATTTATTCTGGAGAGCTGAAGTCCAGGACCATGGTCAGAGGTACTTGGCAGCAAGTATAGAATGCATCATGAATCCTCCGATTCAAGCAAGGAGGTGAAGACTGATGAGTCAACTCGGGCTGGGATGTCAGCCCAAACGTCGGTGGGAAGTGTGACCGCTACCACCTGCGGGCACGGGGAGGAGAAATCCTCTCTGCGTGTAGGCAATACCTTCGTAAGCAAGACCGGCTGAAGATGCGATTGGGTTGCATTCGGAGGCGCTGGGCGCGGAGATGCTAGGTCGACTTATTAAGGAATCTATTCCTTACCACCCAGTGGGAAGGCTAGATAACCCAGGCAAGTTGGAGGAATCGACCCAAAATGTAAGGCCTTCATCAAATCCTGTCCAATCAGCCATCCATCTAAGTCAATCCGCAACAATAGAGTTAATTATGGAAACTGACAGGTAGACTGGAATGCCTACCATCACAGTTTCAAGACCTGCTAGAAGGAAATTAAACGGGCAAAAAGATATTCATGGACTAAATTTTGGGAGGAGCTAACCAACACCACTGAAGTGTCCAGCCACATCGGGGCTGCTTTGCAACCCTTGTGGTTAGCACAATTGAGTGCATATTGCCAAGGAAGAAGTTTACGTTAGCTGCATTTATCGACATAAAGTGTGCTTTTAGTAATGCCAAGATCGAGTCTATAACGGCAGCACTTGTCGACATAGTCTCACACCCGACAATCACTCGATGGTTTAGTAACATGCTTCGCCAAAGAATGATTAACGCCGAACTTTGCGCTTCGACTATCAGGAGAAGTGCAACCAGGGGCATCCTCCAAGGGGGTGTGATATCCCCCCTTATTAGGGAACATTGTCCTAAATGACCTTCTTCTAAAACTGAAAAATAAAGGCTTGCATAGTGTTTGCTTATGCGGATGACATGATTCTAATGGTAGCTGTCAGATTCCTGCCAACAGTCAGTGAGCTACTAAATGCCGCATTGAGCGTAACTCTGCGATGGGCACAACACAACGGTCTTGGGGCCAATTTCCAAATCCCAAAACCCCAAACTAGTTCTGTTCACACGAAGATATAAGATACCGAGCTTCTAGCTTCCGACAACAAAAAGAGACAAAATACCTTGGTGTAATCCTTGACTCCAAACTCTCCTGGAGGAGAAACTCGAAGGAAAGTATGAAGAAGGCAGCCATCTTTTTGTGCAAAAATACTTTTGGTAAATTATGGAGAAGAAACAATCTTCAGAGACTTCTTCAAAGTTCAGAGACATAAACGTACTAGCAGGCTTGGGAATAACAGGATGTATTCGTTCTACCTCCCTAGAAGAGCTGAATGAAATATTAAATCAGAAACCCATCGGAGTCTTCCTCAAGCACGTGGCAGCAATATTCAATCTCAATTATCTGCAAAAAATATTATAGCTCCTTCTTTTTCGCTTGAGGTCCGAAATGTATAGTGGTTGCTTGGACCCAAGAGATATTTTTGGGTGCCTGAAATCAGGCAACATTTTTTTTGCCTGTCTGACGCGATAGCGACGGTATTACATTTTTGATTTATACCAATATTTATTAGAAATTAAATTTTTGTAGGTTGTTCTAAGTAATTAGCTTTTAGTCCTTGTCCCTATTTATATGTTAAATGTACTTCATTTATATGTAGATTTTTAGTATCGCCACCTATAGCTGAGGGAAATGAACCCGTAAGAGGCAAACTTTATTTGCACCCAATTTGGTTTGGCGGTTTATAGCGAATGCCAAAGAAAGAGGAAATAACATGGGAAGAAGGGAATTGTCCTCTGATGACAGAAGAATATTCGCCGACTCGTGATGCTGAAGAAGGAAGACAGATAAACTGTCAGGAAAAAAAGTCATGAATTCACCAATGTGACCGACCACGCATCTCGACTAGCTCGATGGGCTTTTGCATTGCATAGGTGTCGGTATAAAATAGAGCATCGCAAAGGATTCTTAAATGTGGTACCTAAAGACTGATGGTGGATACGTATTTAGAAAAGCTCAAAAGAGTTGGTTCCAGAGATCCTTTTCCAAGCTCACGATAGTCCTCTGAGTTCGCATGGCGGCATACATAAGACCATTGAAAGGGTGAGCAGATATTATTTTTGGCCCGGGCTGGTGCCCGACGTTAAAGCATACATTAACGCTTGTGAGGTAAGCAAAACTGCAAAGTCACCTACTAGTTCTCTTAGACCGCCATTGGGAAAGGCTCCAGAGAGTCAGCGCTTTTTCCAGCGTCTTTTCTTTGACTTTCTTGCGCCCTATCCGCGCTTAAAAAGCGGATATATTGGAATATTTATCGGTCTTGACCTTTTTTCAGAATAAGTTTTCTTAAAGCTGATCAAAAAGATAAATGCTTCCCTAATAACGAAGTATCTCGAAGAAGAGTTATTCATTACTTTCGGGGTTCTGGAAACAATAGTTTTTGACAATGGAACGCAGTTTAAGAAGCGTTCAAAGAGTTGACACGACAATACGGCATTAATCGCATCTTCACTGCTGTTAATTCACCTTAAGCAAACGCTTCCGAAAGAGTGAATCGTTTTATCATATCGGGTATTCGAGCATATGTACGCCAGAATCAGAAGGAGTGGGGCAAGTGTTTGAATGAAATATGCTGTGCTTTGAGGTCTTCCGCACACTCAAGCATTGGGACCTCGGCCAACACATGGTTACATTTGCGTCAACTTATTCATTACAAAGGAAGTTTAAGATGCTTGATGATAACGTTTGATCCGCCCGATTCGTTTGACATTCTTTGAATTGAGGCGTGTAAGCAAATGCAAAGAAAGCATGAGGAAAACGAAAGGCGATATAATTTAAGTTCAAGAGTAGTAAGGACAAGAAGTGTTACGTCGATATTTAAGTAAAGTTGTTATTAAACTGGTTACAACGGCAAGCTTGGTCCTACTTTTGTAAAGGACCGTGTCCGAAAAAAAAAAACAAACATTAATAACTTCCTTGTTTTTCAGTCGACCTCAACCAAATTCACAGAAATCATTGAGAATATAATTATTATTATGAATACCAATGCTCTAGGTTCACTATTACGGCTTTTCCAGTTTCTGGGGGCGGAAAGGGGCGTGGCAAAAATCTAAAACAAACTTGATTTGCGTAAGAGCTACACCAAATTTGATATCTCTAGGTCATTCACACACTTAATTTAACGAATAACTTTTGTTCTACTTATACGATTTTTACCAAAATTACAGAGTATATTAAGAGTGTCAAGCGCAGATGGGTTACCAAATTACACATCAAAGAACTTTTGGCGTTATATGCAATTTACATAAAAAAAAACTTGACACTTTCTAGATTAAGGCTTATTGTGGGCGAAGGGGGCGTGGCATCCAACTTTTGAAATAAACTTGATCTGCGTAGGGAATGCAGGACCCCTTGTGCCAAATTTGGTGTATCTATGTCTTATAGTCTCTGAAATCCAGGTGTTCATACAGACAGACAGACGGACAGATGGACAGACGGACATGGCCATATTGTCTCGGCTGTTGAAACTGATCAAGAATATATATACTTTATGGGGTCGGAGATGCCTCCTTCTGCTTGTTACATACATTTTCTGTTGGCACTAAGTTATAATACCCTTCTACCCTATGGGTAGCGGGTATAAAAAAATCAAACTCAGCCAGTGTGAGAAGCATTCAGTCCCTTTGAGGAAGCTGACACACCAGAAAATGTCCTTAACGATGGTACAACCGCAATTGGAAAGCTCCAAATGCTCACTATACTGTTCTATTTCACTTGAATCAACTGCTTCTTAAGCTAACCATATTATGAAACCATAGACAAAGATATGTGGGTTCACTTGTGTACGTTTCACAGTCCTTTTATGAAACTGACTTACCACAAAAGTCCTTAACGACAGCAAGCTTGCAATTGGAAAACTCTGAATGAAACTACTGCTTGTAAAGCCAACCATATTGTGAAACCATAGACAAAGTGGCACACCAACTAGTGTCCTTAATCATTTAACAAATTCTAAGTAGACCACAGAGCAGGCTTCCGACATACAATAATTTCTATTCTAAACGAAATTTCTTTAAACTGCCTCGGATAGCTCTATGACTTACCAGAAACTATTTACCAAAGAGCCATATCTCACGTGGACCACATGTGAGTTTGTGTAAGGAATAATAAAGTCCTTCAGTTTAATACTGAAGGAGCATGTTATGCTATTAAAAAAAAAACTTTGAAGGCTGTGCAGGGACCTTCAAAGTTTTTTTTAGATAAATACGAAAATGTTTAGTGACACTAAATTTTTGTTTCAATTTTATTAAATTGAAGCTTATTCAAATAATATATATCTATGTATAATTACATTATTTTTTAATATTTTTACCAGCGCTTGAAGTACTATCACATACCATGGAAGTGCTTGAAATAACCTCAGAATATGGTGCGCATTCCATATACTTATCATTTTCGATACTTGCAAATATATAGTCCTCTACTCCATATGTTTTTCTGTTACTGATGCAAGATCTCGCGTGCTATTTAGATGCTCAACATATTTTCGAATAGTACATTGACGCACATTTAATTCAACTTCATCAAGGGAACATTCTGCCGATAAAGCTTTTAATTTGTTTGCCATTTGTCGATTTATGCGCTAAACATTTTATCAAATTATTTAATATATATATTTTTTATTTTGACTTACTTGCTGGACCACAAATTTGTGTTTCACCTCTACTGTGGGCATATGGGAGAGCATTCTTTTCAGGGTCTCATTCGCCTTCTAATGATGCAATTTTCAATTGATTGCTTTAAAGTTCATCTATTAAAAAAATATAATAAAAAATAATATTAAAATCAAGCTTCGAAATGGTCGCTTGAAATTAGAAACCAAAAAAACAAGGGTTGGTAAACTCGAATGAGTTGACCTAATCCAACCAAAATTGTTGGAATGTGTTGATACCGAGTTTGATCTGCGTGCGGTTGTGTGATGGAGGATGAATCCACGTACTTGCATACATCTAGAACAAGTCACTTTTTTTCATGTAAATCCCATATAATTCCAATAGTTCTTTGTGTAATGATGTGTAATCGGGGCTGGCAAAAATCCTCTGACTGAACCCTCCACGATGGTGCCGGCAGGACAATGGATACTGCATCGTCTCGGGCAACCGAGAGATGTCACCATCACTTGCTCGCTCATAAGACTTTGCAGTTTCTAGCTACGGGACCGGTCCCAAGCTTTTTAGATTTATTCTGGAGAGCTGAAGTCCAGGACCATGGTCAGAGGTACTTGGCAGCAAGTATAGAATGCATCATGAATCCTCCGATTCAAGCAAGGAGGTGAAGACTGATGAGTCAACTCGGGCTGGGATGTCAGCCCAAACGTAGGTGGGAAGTGTGACCGCTACCACCTGCGGGCACGGGGAGGAGAAATCCTCTCTGCGTGTAGGCAGTAACTTTGTAAACAAGACCGGCTGAAGGGTTGGGTGGCGTTCGGAGGCGCTGGGCGTGGAGATGCTAGGTCGACAGGAGAGAATTCGGGTAGTGCAGATTAATCTGCACCACTCGAGGGATCCTTCCATAGAATTACTACGGTGAATGGACAAGGAGAGAGTGGAACTGGCTCCCATCCAAAAACCCTCGATCGTAGGTGAAAGCGATTGTTGTTTGGATACCATCTCTTTATCCCAAAAACTGTGTGTAAGATCAGAACCTGTAAGAACCGGACTAAACGTGCTCTTTTCTTCCAGATGCAGCAACAGGGCCTTGACGGTAGCGCTATGCGAGCGAAGGAACGGTCCAAACTATACCTCGCCTGAGGGTTTAAATCTAACCCTACCGACTAACAGCGACTTCCTTTTCATATAAGACTGGAACGTATCCACGGAATGCTCCTTTTCGGATCAGGATTTTCAGGATAGTGTTCGAAGTTGGATGGTCCTGAGAGGCAAACATGCCCTTCAGGAATCCACAAAAAAGTGAAATACTGAAAACTTGTTAAGGAATCTATTCCTTACCACCCAGTGGAAAGGCTAGATAACCCAGAGAAGTTGGAGGAATCGACCCAAAATGTAAGGCCTTCATCAAATCCTGTTCAATCAGCCGTCCATCTAAGTCAATCCGCAACAAGTGGTGGACTCCGGAACTGGGCCAATACGGAAGGAAACGAAAAGACTTTACAATAGAGCTAAAGATGGAAACTGACAGGTAGACTGGAATGCCTACTATCACAGTTTCAAGACCTGCAAGAAGGAAATTAGACGGGCAAAAAGAGATTCATGGACTAAATTTTGGGAGGAGCTAACCAACACCACTGAAGTGTCCAGCCACACCGGGCTGCTTTGCAACCCCTGTGGTTGGCACAATTGAGTGCATATTGCCAAGGAAGAAGTTTACGTTAGCTGCATTTATAGACATAAAGTGTGCTTTTAGTAATGCCAAGATCGAGTCTATAACGGCAACACTTATCGACATAGTCTCACATCCGACAATCACTCGATGGTTTAGTAACATGCTTTGCCAACGCATGATTAACGCCCAACTTTGCGCTTCGACTATCAGGCAGATTCCTGCCAACAGTCAGGGAGCTACTAAATGCCGCATTGAGCGTAACTCTGCGATGGGCAGAACACAACGGTCTTGGGGCCAATTTCCAATCCCAAAACCCCGAAATAGTTCTGTTCACACGAAGATAGGTAGAAGAAGGTGTAATCCTGGACTCCAAACTCTCCTGGAGTAGAAACTCGGAGGAAAGGATGAAGAAGGCATTACAAGCCATCTTTGTGTGCAAAAATACTTTTGGTAAAGGATGAGAAAGAAACAATCTCCGCAAAGTTCAGAGACATACACGTACTAGCATGCTTACGAATAACAGGATGCATTCGTTCTACCTCCTTAGCAGAGCTGGATGTAATATTAAATCAGAAACCCATCGGAGTCTTCCTCAAGCACGTGGCAGCAAGGAGTGTGTATCTTAATTATCTGCAAAAAATATTATAGCTCCTTCTTTTTCGCTTGAGGTCCGAAATGTGTAGTGGTTGCTTGAACCCAAAAGATATTTTTGGGTGCCTGAAATCAGGCAACAGTTTTTTTTCCTGTCTGACGCGATAGCGACTGTATTACATTTTTAATTTATACCAATATTTATTAGAAATTCAATTTTTGTAGGTTGTTCTAAGTAATTAGCTTTTAGTCCTTGTCCCTATTTATATGTTAAATGTACTTCATTTATATGTAGATTTAGTATCGCCACCTATAGCTAAGGAAACGAACATGTAAAGGGCAAACTTTATTTGCACCCAATTTGGTTTGGCGGTTTATAGCGAATGCCAAAGAAAGAGGAAATAACATGGGAAGAAGGGAATTGTCCTATGATGACAGAAGAATATTCGCCGACTCGTGATGCTGAAGAAGGAAGACAGATAAACTGTCAGGAAAAAATTCACCATTGTGACCGACCACGCATCTCGACTAGCTCGATGGGCTTTTGCATTGCATAGGTGTCGGTATAAAATAGAGCATCGCAAAGGATTCTTGAATGTGGTACCTAAAGACTGATGGTGGATACGTATTTAGAAAAGCTTAATACTTGACAGGTGAACAGCCTCACGATGAGTACGCTTGGAAGCTCTTGATAGCTAAAGAGTTGGTTCCAGAGATCCTTTTCCAAGCTCACGATAGTCCTCTGAGTTCGCATGGCGGCATACATAAGACTATTGAAAGGGTGAGCAGATATTATTTTTGGCCCGGGCTGGTGCCCGACGTTAAAGCATACATTAACGCTTGTGAGGTAAGCAAAACTGCAAAGTCACCTACTAGTTCTCTTAGACCGCCATTGGGAAATGCTCCAGAGAGTCAGCGCTTTTTCCAGCGTCTTTTCTTTGACTTTCTTGCGCCCTATCCGCTCTTAAGAAGCGGATATATTGGAATATTTATCGGTCTTGACCTATTTTCAGAATAAGTTTTCTTAAAGCCGATCAAAAGGATAAATGCTTCCCTAATAACAAAGTATCTCGAAGAAGAGTTATTCATGACTTTCGGGGTTCTGGAAACAATAGTTTTGACAATGGAACGCAGTTTAAGAAGCGTTCAAAGAGTTGACACGACAATACGGCATTAATCGCATCTTCACTGCTGTTAATTCACCTTAAGCAAACGCTTCCGAAAGAGTGAATCGTTTTATCATATCGGGTATTCGAGCTTATGTACGCCAGAATCAGAAGGAGTGGGGCAAGTGTTTGAATAAAATATGCTGTGCTTTGAGGTCTTCCGTACACTCAAGCATTGGCACCTCGGCCAACACATGGTTACATTTGCGTCAAATTATTCATTACAAAGGAAGTTTAAGATGCTTGATGATAACGTTTGATCCGCCCGATTCGTTTGACATTATTTGAATTGAGGCGTGTAAGCAAATGCAAAGAAAGCATGAGGAAAACGAAAGGCGATATAATTTAAGTTCAAGAGTAGTTAGGACAAGAAGTGTTACGTCGATATTTAAGTAAAGTTGTTATTAAACTGGTTACAACGGCAAGCTTGGTCCTACTTTTGTAAAGGCCCGTGTCCGAAAAAAACAAGTAAGAAAGATACAGTCGAGAGTACTCGACCGTATGATACGCGCAACCCATTTCGAGAGAAAAAAAAAAATATACCACAGAATATACTGAAATTTGTTTTTTTTGTATATACATATTTTTTTTAATTCTATGAAATGTCGACATGGTCACACTGTCAACTAAACAAACAAGGCGAGAGCACCTGCAAGTGAATTTTGCTTATAAAATTGATTCATTAATAACTTCCTTGTTCACAGGAATCATTGAGAATATAATTTTATTATGTATACCAATTAAGTGCTCTAGGTCTTTTATTACGGCTTTTCCAGTTTCTGGGGCGGTAAGAGCGTAGCAAAATCTAGAACATACTTGATTTGCGTAAGAGCACACCAAATTTGATATCTCTAGGTCATTCACACACTTAAATCGTCCATATGCATTGGGCACAACAATTTTGATAAAAAATTTAACGAATAACTTTTGTTCTACTTATACGATTTTTACCAAAATTACAGAGTATATTAAGAGTGTCAAGCGCAGATGGGTTACCAAATTACACATCAAAGAACTTTTGGCGTTATATGCAATTTACATAAAAAAAAACTTGACACTTTCTAGATTAAGGCTTATTGTGGGCGAAGGGGGCGTGGCATCCAACTTTTGAAATAAACTTGATCTGCGTAGGGAATGCAGGACCCTTTGTGCCAAATTTGGTGTATCTATGTCTTATAGTCTCTGAGATCCAGGTATTCATACAGACAGACTGACGGACAGATGGACAGACGGACATGGCCTCGGCTGTTGACACTGATCAAGAATATATATACTTTATGGGGTCGGAGATGCCTCCTTCTGCTTGTTACATACATTTTCTGTTGGCACTATGTTATAATACCCTTCTCCCCTATTTGTAGCGGGTATAAAAAAATCAAACTCAGCAAGTGTGAGAAACACTCAGTCCCTTTGAGGAAGCTGACAACCGCAATTGGAAAGCTACAAATGCTCACTATACTGTTCTATTTCACTTGAATCAACTGCTTCTTAAGCTAACCATATTATGAAATCATAGACAAAGATATGTGGGTTCACTTGTGTACGTTTCACAGTCCTTTTATGAAACTGACTTACCACAAAAGTCCTTAACGACAGCAAGCTTGCAATTGGAAAACTCTGAATGAAACTACTGCTTGTAAAGCCAACCATATTGTGAAACCATAGACAAAGACATGCGGATTCACTTGTGTTCGTTTCACAGCCCTTGAGGCAATTGGCACACCAACCACAGGACAAGTTCCGACCAACTATACCGCCGCAATTTCGGCCTGCTTCATATAAGCCCAATGACTTACCAGTAACTGTTTACCAAAGAACCATATCTCACGTGGACCACTAGATGGTGCTTGTGAGTTTTTGAATAGGATTTTTTAGCCATTTAAACTCATGTTTTGCATCAGACAAAAAAAAAAACGAAGTCTTACCAGAATTAGATTCTTAATAATTCTAAGAAAGAATACTATCAGTTGCAGTATTTAAAGCTAACGTTGCCACTGTTAGTACTTTAGCGTTGCCATTTAACTTAATCTCTGTTATTAATTATAAGTTAGGATAAGACTGAAAGGTCAATGTTGCCAATTGTTCAAACTGTAATGTTAATTGGCTGTTAAATGTTTTCGCGCCCTCTGTTACAACACTTACTTGCAGGACCACAAATTTGTGTTTCACCTCTACTGTGGGCATATGGGAGAGCATTCTTTTCAGGGTCTCATTCGCCTTCTGAGTCTCAGACAATCGGTTTTTAATGATGCAATTTTCAATTGATTGCTTTAAAGTTCATCTAGTAAAAAATATAATAAAATATAATATTTAATTCAAGCTTCGAAATGGTCGCTCGAAATTAGAAACCAAAAAAACAAGGGTTGGTAAACTCGAATGAGTTGTTTTTAAAGATTTTAATTTGTAAGCTTTTATAATACTGTGCGTTTTACTATTTGTTTGTTTATTTTTGTTTTAATGTGCCTCAATTCTGCATGGTGTTTTAATTACTTATTGTCCTCTTTTACTTGGTGGTGTACAACTCGGTGTATCAGTTAACTTTTGATTTCATTTCGTATTTACAATTTCATTCTATTCATATTTATACCCGCTACCCATAGGGTAGAAGGGTATTATGACTTAGTGCCAACAGAAAATGTATGTAACAGGCAGAAGGAGGCATCTCCGACCCCATAAAGTATATATATTCTTGATCAGCGTCAACAGCCGAGATGATATAGCCATGTCCGTCTGTCCGTCTGTCCGTCTGTCCGTCTGTCCGTCTGTCTGTCCGTATGAACACCTGGATCTCAGAGACTATAAGACATAGAGACACCAAATTTGGCAAAAAGTTTCCTTCATACCCTACGCAGATCAAGTTTATTTCAAAAGTTGGATGCCACGCCCCCTTCGCCCACAATAAGCATTAATCTAGAAAAAGTCAAGTTTTTTTTTAGTAAATCGCGTATAACTCCAAAAGTTCTTGGTGTAATGATGTGTAATTTGGTAGCCCATCTGCGCTTGACACTCTTAATATACCCTGTAATTTTGGTACAAATCGGATAAGTAGAACAAAAGTTATTCGTTAAATTATTTATCAAAATTTTTGTGCCCAGTGCATATGGACGTATTAAGTGTGTGAATGACCTAGAGATATCAAATTTGGTGACAGTATTCGTGTAGGTCTTACGCAGATCAAGTTTGTTTTAGATTTTTGCCACGCCCCTTTCCGCCCCCAGAAACTGTAAAAGCCGTAATAATAGACCTAGAGCATTGAATTTTGGTATGCATAATAACAATTATATTCTCAATAATTCCTGTGAATTTGGTTGAGATCGAGTGAAAAACAAGGATGTTATTGAAGAATCAAGTTTATATGTAAAATTCACTTGCAGCTGCCCGCGCTTTGTTTGTTTAGTTGACAGTGTGACCATAACGGTGTTGTGGATTTTTATTCGCTATTTTCAAATATATACAAACAAAACACAAAATTCAGTATATTTTTGGTATATTTGTTGTTAAAATACCATTAAAATTTTTTTTTTCTCTTGAAATGGGTTGCGGGTATCATACGGTCGAGCACTCTCGACTGTAGCTTTCTCACTTGTTTTATATTGGACAACTTTAACTTTGCTTTCGTGCCTGAAGAAAACAGCAATGTTATAACATGTTAATTCGAAGATCACTTGATCATTTACACAGAATTCTATTATTTTTATATATTATTATTCATAAGCTTGTATTCACGAAAGTGCTCAAAACAAACAAAACAATTGATAACACAAAACATAGAAAATCCGCGCGAGCTGCTGACAACGTTAACGGCAGTTACACTGACCAACCAAGTTGTGGAAGCAGACTCGACGCGACTTAATTTTTACTCACCCACTTAATCCTCGATGAAGGCCTTCTCGATGATGTGGTTTTGATACAGTAATTTATTTTTTTTTATTGTGGTTAACTTTTGATTCTATATTAACAATGGTTCTAATTGTTTTGGTGGCACTTTCATTTGTGGACAACAATTTTACTGTACCCTTTTTTTTATATATATAGGTGTATTGGGGTATTATGGTTTTTGTTGTATTTCTTTTCTTTTACACCTGTGATTTAATTTTAATTAATAATTAAAGTTCAATAAGCAAATATTTTATCGGGCACAAAAACATAATTAAGTTTGTCCAGTGTACAATTTCATTTTTATATTTCTTCTTTATATTGTCACCAACTATGCTTAACACTTTTATCTTTGTTTATGTTCTGTTCTTTTACAACTCGAATAGCTTTAGATTTGGCTTTTGGTTTTGGTTTTTTCGCAATTTGCAATTATTTTAACTGTCTTTCGAATGCTTTTCATAAATGTAATTTTAACGATGTTTCAATTTGCACATTATTTGCCTCCAGCAGTACGATGAAAATTTCCCCACTGCCGTAGAAAATTTTGGTTTTTCCAACTTTCCTTCGATGTTCCGCTGCCTCCATTGATAATTTTTGTTTCCTGAGACTGGCTAAAGTTGAAATGTTGAGGCTATCAACAGGGCACGCCTTGCCGGCACGGCACGAAAAAGCATAAATTATTTTGCTTTTATATATCTCCAATCTCTGCAGGATCGCTGAGATATGTAGAGATTATTCTTCCCTCTCTTAGATTGACTTTTAAACTTTGAGTTTTTAATAAGTCTTTGGGGGTCTTGTGGGAGCGCCTACGTCTGCTCCGCTTGGCTTTTGTGCAGAAAAGAAAGATCTAAGCCGGATGCAGAAGATCAGCCAACCTTCAAAGCGCTTGCGTGTGGTGAATATACCTGTCACATTACAGGGTTGTAATATGCGACTTACACACAGAGTCGCTCGCGGTCATTTAGCGCGTACCAATTTGAATTCAAATTGCAACGGCCGAAATGATAATTTTTCTCTGTTTCGTGTAATAATTAATATTCTTGTATTTGTTTTAGTTTATATGGGGCCATTACAGAATATGGTGCGCATTCCATATACTTATCATTTTCGATACTTGCAAATATATAGTCCTCTACTCCATATGTTTTTCTGTTACTGTTTTTTATGTCATTGAAGTTTTTTGTAGTGGTTAATGCAAGATCTCGCGTGCTATTTAAATGCTCAACATATTTTCGAATAGTACATTGACGCACATTTTATGCAACTTCATCAAGGGAACATTCTGCCGATAAAGCTTTTAATTTGTTTGCCATTTGTCGATTTATGCGCTAAACATTTTATCAAATTATTTAATATATATATTTTTTATTTTGACTTACTTGCTGGACCACAAATTTGTGTTTCACCTCTACTGTGGGCATATGGGAGAGCAGTCTTTTCAGGGTCTCATTCGTCTTCAATTGATTGCTTTAAAGTTCATCTAGTAAAAAAATATAATAAAAAATAATATTAAAATCAAGCTTCGAAATGGTCGCTTGAAATTAGAAACCAAAAAAACAAGGGTTGGTAAACTCGAATGAGTTGACCTAATCCAACCAAAATTGTTGGAATGTGTTGATACCGAGTTTGATCTGCGTGCGGTTGTGTGATGGAGGATGAATCAACGTACTTGCATACATCTAGAACAAGTCACTTTTTTTCATGTAAATCCCATATAATTCCAATAGTTCTTTGTGTAATGATGTGTAATCGGGGCTGGCAAAAATCCTCTGACTGAACCCTCAACGATGGTGCCGGCAGGACAATGGATACTGCATCGTCTCGGGCAACCGAGAGATGTCACCATCACTTGCTCGCTCATAAGACTTTGCAGTTTCTAGCTACGGGACCGGTCCCAAGCTTTTTAGATTTATTCTGGAGAGCTGAAGTCCAGGACCATGGTCAGAGGTACTTGGCAGCAAGTATAGAATGCATCATGAATCCTCCGATTCAAGCAAGGAGGTGAAGACTGATGAGTCAACTCGGGCTGGGATGTCAGCCCAAACGTCGGTGGGAAGTGTGACCGCTACCACCTGCGGGCACGGGGAGGAGAAATCCTCTCTGCGTGTAGGCAATACCTTCGTAAGCAAGACCGGCTGAAGATGCGATTGGGTTGCATTCGGAGGCGCTGGGCGCGGAGATGCTAGGTCGACTTATTAAGGAATCTATTCCTTACCACCCAGTGGGAAGGCTAGATAACCCAGGCAAGTTGGAGGAATCGACCCAAAATGTAAGGCCTTCATCAAATCCTGTCCAATCAGCCATCCATCTAAGTCAATCCGCAACAATAGAGTTAATTATGGAAACTGACAGGTAGACTGGAATGCCTACCATCACAGTTTCAAGACCTGCTAGAAGGAAATTAAACGGGCAAAAAGATATTCATGGACTAAATTTTGGGAGGAGCTAACCAACACCACTGAAGTGTCCAGCCACATCGGGGCTGCTTTGCAACCCTTGTGGTTAGCACAATTGAGTGCATATTGCCAAGGAAGACAGTTTACGTTAGCTGTCGATTTATCGACATAAAGTGTGCTTTTAGTAATGCCAAGATCGAGTCTATAACGGCAGCACTTGTCGACATAGTCTCACACCCGACAATCACTCGATGGTTTAGTAACATGCTTCGCCAACGAATGATTAACGCCGAACTTTGCGCTTCGACTATCAGGAGAAGTGCAACCAGGGGCATCCTCCAAGGGGGTGTGATATTCCCCCTTATTAGGGAACATTGTCCTAAATGACCTTCTTCTAAAACTGAAAAATAAAGGCTTGCATAGTGTTTGCCTATGCGGATGACATGATTCTAATGGTAACTGGCAGTTTCCTGCCATCAGTCAGTGAGCTACTAAATGCCGCACTGAGCCTTACTCTGCGATGGGCACAACACAACGGTCTTGGGGCCAATTTCCAAATCCCAAAACCCCAAACTAGTTCTGTTCACACGAAGATATAAGATACCGAGCTTCTAGCTTCCGACAACAAAAAGAGACAAAATACCTTGGTGTAATCCTTGACTCCAAACTCTCCTGGAGGAGAAACTCGAAGGAAAGTATGAAGAAGGCAGCCATCTTTTTGTGCAAAAATACTTTTGGTAAATGATGGGGAAGAAACAATCTTCAGAGACTTCTTCAAAGTTCAGAGACATAAACGTACTAGCATGCTTGGGAATAACAGGATGTATTCGTTCTACCTCCCTAGAAGAGCTGAATGAAATATTAAATCAGAAACCCATCGGAGTCTTCCTCAAGCACGTGGCAGCAATATTCAATCTCAATTATCTGCAAAAAATATTATAGCTCCTTCTTTTTCGCTTGAGGTCCGAAATGTATAGTGGTTGCTTGGACCCAAGAGATATTTTTGGGTGCCTGAAATCAGGCAACATTTTTTTTGCCTGTCTGACGCGATAGCGACGGTATTACATTTTTGATTTATACCAATATTTATTAGAAATTCAATTTTTGTAGGTTGTTCTAAGTAATTAGCTTTTAGTCCTTGTCCCTATTTATATGTTAAATGTACTTCATTTATATGTAGATTTTTAGTATCGCCACCTATAGCTGAGGGAAATGAACCCGTAAGAGGCAAACTTTATTTGCACCCAATTTGGTTTGGCGGTTTATAGCGAATGCCAAAGAAAGAGGAAATAACATGGGAAGAAGGGAATTGTCCTCTGATGACAGAAGAATATTCGCCGACTCGTGATGCTGAAGAAGGAAGACAGATAAACTGTCAGGAAAAAAAGTCATGAATTCACCAATGTGACCGACCACGCATCTCGACTAGCTCGATGGGCTTTTGCATTGCATAGGTGTCGGTATAAAATAGAGCATCGCAAAGGATTCTTAAATGTGGTACCTAAAGACTGATGGTGGATACGTATTTAGAAAAGCTAAAGAGTTGGTTCCAGAGATCCTTTTCCAAGCTCACGCTAGTCCTCTGAGTTCGCATGGCGGCATACATAAGACCATTGAAAGGGTGAGCAGATATTATTTTTGGCCCGGGCTGGTGCCCGACGTTAAAGCATACATTAACGCTTGTGAGGTAAGCAAAACTGCAAAGTCACCTACTAGTTCTCCTTAGACCGCCATTGGGAAAGGCTCCAGAGAGTCAGCGCTTTTTCCAGCGTCTTTTCTTTGACTTTCTTGCGCCCTATCCGCGCTTAAAAAGCGGATATATTGGAATATTTATCGGTCTTGACCTTTTTTCAGAATAAGTTTTCTTAAAGCTGATCAAAAGGATAAATGCTTTCCTAATAACAAAGTATCTCCAAGAAGAGTTATTCTTGACTTTCGGGGTTCTGGAAACAATAGTTTTTGACAATGGAACGCAGTTTAAGAAGCGTTCAAAGAGTTGAAACGACAATACGGCATTAATCGCATCTTCACTGCTGTTAATTCACCTTAAGCAAACGCTTCCGAAAGAGTGAATCGTTTTATCATATCGGGTATTCGAGCATATGTACGCCAGAATCAGAAGGAGTGGGGCAAGTGTTTGAATGAAATATGCTGTGCTTTGAGGTCTTCCGCACACTCAAGCATTGGGACCTCGGCCAACACATGGTTACATTTGCGTCAACTTATTCATTACAAAGGAAGTTTAAGATGCTTGATGATAACGTTTGATCCGCCCGATTCGTTTGACATTATTTGAATTGAGGCGTGTAAGGAAATGCAAAGAAAGCATGAGGAAAACGAAAGGCGATATAATTTAAGTTCAAGAGTAGTAAGGACAAGAAGTGTTACGTCGATATTTAAGTAAAGTTGTTACTAAACTGGTTACAACGGCAAGCTTGGTCCTACTTTTGTAAAGGACCGTGTCCGAAAAAAAAAAACAAACATTAATAACTTCCTTGTTTTTCAGTCGACCTCAACCAAATTCACAGAAATCATTGAGAATATAATTATTATTATGAATACCAATGCTCTAGGTTCACTATTACGGCTTTTCCAGTTTTTGGGGGGCGGAAGAGGGGCGTGGCAAAAATCTAAAACAAAGTTGATCTGCGTAAGAGCTACACCAAATTTGATATCTCTAGGTCATTCACACACTTAATTTAACGAATAACTTTTGTTCTACTTATACGATTTTTACCAAAATTACAGAGTATATTAAGAGTGTCCAAGCGCAGATGGGTTACCAAATTACACATCAAAGAACTTTTGGCGTTATATGCAATTTACATAAAAAAAAACTTGACTTTTTCTAGATTAGTGCTTATTATGGGCGAAGGGGGCGTGGCATCCAACTTTTGAAATAAACTTGATCTGCGTAGGGAATGCAGGACCCCTTGTGCCAAATTTGGTGTATCTATGTCTTATAGTCTCTGAAATCCAGGTGTTCATACAGACAGACAGACGGACAGATGGACAGACGGACATGGCCATATTGTCTCGGCTGTTGAAACTGATCAAGAATATATATACTTTATGGGGTCGAAGATGCCTCCTTCTGCTTGTTACATACATTTTCTGTTGGCACAAAGTTATAATACCCTTCTACCCTATGGGTAGCGGGTATAAAAAAATCAAACTCAGCCAGTGTGAGAAGCATTCAGTCCCTTTGAGGAAGCTGACACACCAGAAAATGTCCTTAACGATGGTACAACCGCAATTGGAAAGCTCCAAATGCTCACTATACTGTTCTATTTCACTTGAATCAACTGCTTCTTAAGCTAACCATATTATGAAACCATAGACAAAGATATGTGGGTTCACTTGTGTACGTTTCACAGTCCTTTTATGAAACGACTCACCACAAAAAGTCCTTAACGACAGCAAGCTTGCAATTGGAAAACTCTGAATGAAACTACTGCTTGTAAATCCAACCATATTGTGAAACCATAGACAAAGACATGCGGATTCACTTGTGTTCGTTTCACAGCCCTTAAGGCAACTGGCACACCAACCACAGGACAAGTTCCGACCAACTTCATACTTCGGCCTGCTTCATATAAGCCCAATGACTTACCAGTAACTGTTTACCAAGGAACCATATCTCACGTGGACCACTAGATGGTGCTTGTGTTTTTTTTTTTTTAGTTTTTATTTTGAATTTTTTAGGATTTTGTTAGCCATTTAAACTCATGTTTTGCATAAGACAAAGTTTTTTAGAAAAAAACGAATTTGTCTTGTGCCATCAGAACTTTAGTTTTATTCTTGCATCCAAGATTATTCTAAGAAAGAATAACTATTTCCAGTTACATTATTTTAGCTAACACTTTACCAGCTGTTGAAGTACTTTAGCGTTGCCATTTAATTTCTTATAATTTTCTAAAAAAAAAAAAAAAAAAAAAAAAAAAAAAAAAAAAAAAAAAAAAAAAAAAAAAAAAAAAAAAAAAAAAAAAAAAAAAAAAAAAAAAAAAAAAATGTTGCGTGTTATTTTGAGGCTTAACATTGCTACTGTTAGTACTTTAGCGTTGCCATTTAAAATAACTTAATAAAAAAAAAAAAAAAAAAAAAAAAAAAAAAAAAAAAAAAAAAAAAAAAAAAAAAAAAAAAAAAAAAAAAAAAAAAAAAAAAAAAAAAAAAAAAAAAAAAAAAAAAAAAAAAAAAAAAAAAAAAAAAAAAAAATACTCTGTTGTGGTATTATAGGAAAAAAAAAAAAAAAAAAAAAAAAAAAAAAAAAAAAAAAAAAAAAAAAAAAAAAAAAAAAAAAAAAAAAAAAAAAAAAAAAAAAAAAAAAAAAAAAAAAAAAAAAAAAAAAAAAAAAAAAAAAAAAAAAAAAAAAAAAAAAAAAAAAAAAAAAAAAAAAAACTGTTATTAATTATAAGTTAGGATAAGACTGAAAGGTCAATAGTTTTTTTTTTTTTTTTTTTTTTTTGGGGGGGGGGGGGGGGGGGGGGGGGGGGGGGGGGGGGGGGGTGGTGTTCTAGCAAGTTGCCAATTGTTCAAACTGTAATGTTAATTGGCTGTTAAATGTTTTCGCGCCCTCTGTTACAATTTTTTTTTTTTTTTTTTTTTTTTTTTTTTTTTCGCCCTCTGTTACAACCATAACCCTTACTTGCAGGACCACAAATTTGTGTTTCACCTCTACTGTGGGCATATGGGAGAGCATTCTTTTCAGGGTCTCATTCGCCTTCTGAGTCTCAGACAATCGGTTTTTAATGATGCAATTTTTGGTCTCAGAAAGGTTTTTAGCAATTGATTGCTTTAAAGTTCATCTAGTAAAAAAATATAATAAAATATAATATTTAATTTAAGCTTCGAAATGGTCGCTCGAAATTAGAAACCAAAAAAACAAGGGTTGGTAAACTCGAATGAGTTGACCTAACCCAACCAAAATTAATTGGAATGTGTAGAT
Source organism: Drosophila formosana (assembly GCA_035045625.1). Lineage (NCBI taxonomy): Eukaryota > Metazoa > Arthropoda > Insecta > Diptera > Drosophilidae > Drosophila > Drosophila formosana. Next base: position 76,693 of record JAWNOW010000024.1, read on the forward strand.
ACCGAGTTTGATCTGCGTGCGGTTGTGTGATGGATGATGAATCCACGTACTTGCATAAATCTAGAACAAGTCACTTTTTTTCATGTAAATCCCATATAACTCCAATAGTTCTTTGTGTAATGATGTGTAATCGGGGCTGGCAAAAATCCTCTGACTGAACCCTCCACGATGGTGCCAGCAGGACAATGGATACTGCATCGTCTCAGGCAACCGAGAGATGTCACCATCACTTGCTCGCTCGTAAGACTATGCAGTTTCTAGCTACGGGACCGGGCCCAAGCTTTTCAGATTTATTCTGGAGAGCTGATGTCCAGGACCATGGTCAGAGGTACTTGGCAGCAAGTATGGAATGCATCATGAATCCTCCGATTCAAGCAACGAAGTGAAGACTGATGAGTCGACTCGGGCTGGGATGTCAGCCCAAACGTCGGTGGGAAGTGTGACCGCTACCACCTGCGGGCACGGGGAGGAGAAATCCTCTCTGCGTGTAGACTGTACCTTCGTAAGCAAGACCGGCTGAAGATGCGATTGGGTTGCGTTTGGAGGCGCTGAGCGCGAAGATGCTACGTCGACTTGTTAAGGAATCTATTCCTTACCACCCAGTTGGGAAGGCTAAATCACCCGGACAAGTTTGAGGAATCGACCCAAAATGTAAGGCCTTCATCAAATCCTGTTCAATCAGCCGTCCATCTCAAGTCAATCCGCAACAAGTGGTGGACTCCGGAATGGGACAAATGGAAGGAAACTAAAAAACTTTACAATAGAGCTAAAGATGGAAACTGACAGGTAGACTAGAATGCCTACCATCACAGTTTCAAGACCTGCAAGAAGGAAATTAGACGGGCAAAAAGAGATTCATGGACTAAATTTTGGGGAGGAGCTAACCAACACCACTGAAGTGTCCAGCCACACCGGGGCTGCTTTGCAACCCCTGTGGTTAGCACAATTGGTTGTTTTTTTTCTAGGAAGAAGTTTACATTAGCTGCATTTCTCGACATAAAGTGTGCTGTTAATAATGCCAAGATCGAGTCTATAACGGCAGCACTTGTCGACATAGTCTCACACCCGACAATCACTCGATGGTTTAGTAACGTGCTTCGCCAACGAATGATAAACGCCCAACTTTGCTCTTCGACTATCAGGAGAAGTGCAACCAGGGGCACCCCCCAAGGGGTGTGATATCCCTCTTGTTGTGGAACATTGTCCCAAATGACCTTCTTCAAAAACTGAAAATAAAGGCTTGCATAGTGTCTGCTTATGTGGATGACATGATTCTAATGGTAACTGGCAGATTCCTGCCAACAGTCATGAGCTACTAAATGCCGCATTGAGCGTAACTCTGCGATGGGCAGAACACAGCGGTCTTGGGGCCAATTTCCAAATCCCAAAACCCCGAACTAGTTCTGTTCACACGAAGATATAAGATACCGAGCTGCTAGCTTCCGACAATTAAAAGAATCAAAATACCTTGGTGTATGTAATTCTGGACTCCAAACTCTCCTGGAGGAGGAACTCGGAGGAAAGGATGAAGAAGGCTTAGCCATCTTTGTGTGCAAAAATACTTTTGGTAAAGGATGGGAGAAGAAACAATCTCCTTTGTTTTCCACAAAGTTCAGAGACATACACGTGCTAGCATGCTTAGGAATAACAGGATATATTCGTTCTACCTCCCTTGCAGAGCTGGATGTAATATTAAATCAGAACCCCATCGGAGTCTTCCTCAAGCACGTGGCAGCAAGGAGTGTGTATCTTAATTATCTGCAAAAAATATTATAGCTCCTTCTTTTTCGCTTGGAGGTCCGAAATGTGTAGTGGTTGCTTGAACCCAAAAGATATTTTTGGGTGCCTGAAATCAGGCAACAGTTTTTTTTCATGTCTGACGCGATAGCGATGGTATTACATTTTTGATTTATACCAATATTTATTAGAAATTCAATTTTTGTAGGTTGTTCTAAGTAATTAGCTTTTAGTCCTTGTCCCTATTTATATGTTAAATGTACTTCCTTTATATGTAGATTTTTAGTATCGCCACCTATAGCTGAGGGAAAAGAACATGTAAGGGGCAAACTTTATTTGCACCTAATTTGGTTTGGCGGTTTATAGCGAATGCCAAAGAAAGAGGAAATAACATGGGAAGAAGGGAATTATCCTCTGATGGCAGAAGAATATTCGCCGACTCGTGATGCTGAAGAAGGAAGACAGATAAACTGTCAGGAAAAAAAGTCATGAATTCACCATTGTGACCGACCACGTATCTCGACTAGCTCGATGGGCTTTTGCATTGCATAGGTGTCGGTATAAAAGAGAGCATCGCAAAGGATTCTTGAATGTAGTACCTAAAGAATGATGGTGGATACGTATCTAGAAAACCTAAACTTGACCAGGTGAACAGCCTCACGATGAGTACGCTTGAAGCTGTTGATAGCTAAGAGTTGGTTCAGAGATCCTTGTCCAAGCTCGATAGTCCTCTGAGTTCGCATGGCGGCATGCATAAGACCATTGAAAGGGTGAGCAGATATTATTTTTGGCCCGGGCTGGTGCCCCGACGTTAATGCATACCATTAACGCTTGTGAGGTAAGCAAAACTGCAGAGTCACCTACTAGTTCTCTTAGAACCTCCATTGGGAAAGGCTCCAGAGAGTCAGTGCTTTTTCCAGCGTCTTTTCTTCGACTTTCTTGGGCCCTATCCGCGCTTAATAAGCGGATATATTGGAATATTTATCGGCCTTTTTTTTATTTTCTTGACCTTTTTTCAGAATAAGATTTCTTAAAGCCGATCAAAAGCATAAATGCTTCCCTAATAACAAAGTATCTCCAAGAAGAGTTATTCATGACTTTCGGGGTTCTGGAAACAATAGTTTTTGACAATGGAACGCAGTTTAAGAAGCGTTCAAAGAGTTGACACGACAATACGGCATTAATCGCATCTTCACTGCTGTTAATTCACCTTAAGCAAACGCTTCCGAAACAGTGAATCGTTTTATCATATCGGGTATTCGAGCTTATGTACGCCAGAATCAGAAGGAATGGGGCGAGTGTTTGAATGAAATATGCTGTGCTTTAAGGTCTTCCGTACACTCACGCATTAGCACCTCGGCCAACACATGGTCACATTTGCGTCAACTTATTAGTTTGGCAAAGGAAGTTTAAGATGTTTGATGATAAAAGTTTGATCCGCCCGACTAGTTTGACATTATTTGAATTGAGGCGTGTAAGCAAATGGAAAGAAAGCATGAGGAAAACGAAGGGCGATATAATTTAAGTTCAAGAGTAGTAGTGAGACAAGAAGTGTTACGTCGATATTTAAGTAAAGTTGTTTTTAAACTGGTTAGAACAGCAAGCTTGGTCCTACTTTTTATGAGAGTCCCGTGTCCGAAAAAAACAAGTAAAGCTACAGTCGAGTACTCGACCATGTGATACCCGCAACCCATTTCGAGAGAAAACAAAAAGCTTAAATGATATTTTAACAAAAAAAATATATACAGAATATACTGAAATTTGTTTTTTTTTATGTACATATTTTTAAATCTATGAAATACCGACATGGTCACACTGTCAACTAAATAAACAAAGCAAGAGCACATAACAATTAATTTTTCATATAAAATTGATTGTTAAACTAACTTCCTTGTTCTGAGGAATCTGTGAGAATATAATTATTATTATGCATACCAATTAAGTGCTCTAGGATTTTTTGTGCAGGTTTTTCAGTTTTTGAGGGCGGAAAAGGGCGTTGCAAAAATCTAAAACAAACTTGATCTGCGTAAGAGCTATATGAATCACCAAATTTAATATCTCTAGGTCATTCACACAATTAAAACGTCCATATGCATTGGGCACAAAAATTTTTTATAAATAATTTAACGAATAACTTTTGTTCTACTTATCCGATTTGTACCAAAACTACCGGGTATATTGAGAGTGTCAATCGCAAATGGGTTACCAAATTACACATCAAAGAACTTTTGAAGATTATATGCAATTTACATAAAAAAAAACTTGACTTTTCTAGATTAGTGCTTATTGTGGGCGAAGGGCGTGGCATCCAACTTTGAAATAAACTTGATCTGCGTAGGGAATGCAGGGCCCTTTGTGCCAAGTTTGGTGTATCTATGTCTTATAGTCTCTGAGGTCCAGGTGTTCATACAGACAGACAGACGGACAGATGGACAGACGGACATGGCCATATCGTCTCGGCAACTGACACTAATCAAGGCCATATATACTTTATGGGGTCGGAGATGCCTCCTTCTGCTTGTTACATACATTTTCTGTTGGCACTAAGTTATAATACCCTTCTACCCTATGGGTAGCGGGTATAAAATCAAACTCAGCCAGTGTGAGAAGCATTCAGTCCCTTTGAGAAAGCTGACACACCAGAAAATGTCCTTAACGATGGTACAACCGCAATTGGAAAGCTCCAAATGCTCACTATACTGTTCTATTTCACTTGAATCAACTGCTTCTTAAGCTAACCATATTATGAAACCATAGACAAAGATATGTGGGTTCACTTGTGTACGTGCCTACAGTCCTTTTATGAAACTGACTTACCACAAAAGTCCTTAACGACAGCAAGCTTGCAATTGTAAAACTCTGAATGAAACTACTGCTTGTAAAGCCAACCATATTGTGAAACCATAGACAAAGTGCACACCAACTAGTGTCCTTAATCATTTAACAAATTCTAAGTAGACCACAGAGCAGGCTTCCGACATACAATAATTTCTATTCTAAACGAAATTTCTTTAAACTGCCTCGGATAGCTCTATGACTTACCAGAAACTATTTACCAAAGAGCCATATCTCACGTGGA
>JAWNOW010000241.1:0-11232 GCA_035045625.1 Drosophila formosana
CAGCGGCTGCTTTGAACTAAAAATATAGAGAAAAATGCAAAAATTCCCAAATATTCAGAAATCGACAAAAAATTAAAATTTGGGAAAATTCCAAAATTTGATAAAAAAAGAAGATAAAAAAATGTTATTTAAATAAAGAAATCGACAGAATTGGAAAATTATAAAATTTGTTGAATTAAAAATATCGAGATAAATGCAAAAATTCCCAAAATTCAAAAATCGACATAAATTCAAAATTTCGAAAAATTTCCGAATCTTTATGAAAAAAAAGAAATTTTTTTCAAAATAGTAAAAACTGTAAAATCGACAAAATCACGAAGCTCTCTAAATTAAGAAATTGTCAAAATTGGAAAATTGAAAAATTTGTTGAATTAAAAATATCAAGGAAAATTCAAAAATTCCCAAATTTCAAAAATCGACAAAAAATTAAAATTTGGAAAAATTCCAAAATTTGAAAAAAAATAAATTTTTTTCAAAATATTAAAAACTGTAAAATCGACAAAATCACATAATTCTCTAAATTAAGAAATCGTCAAAATTGGAAAATTGTAAAATTTGTTGAATTAAAAATATCGAAAAAATGCAAAAATTCCCAAAATTCAAAAATCGACATAAATTCAAAATTTCGAAAAATTTCCGAAACTTTATGAAAAAAAAAATTTTTTTCAAAATATTAAAAACTGTAAAATCGACAAAATCACATAATTCTCTAAATTAAGAAATTGTCAAAATTGGAAAATTGTAAAATTTGTTGAATTAAAAATATCGAAAAAATGCAAAAATTCCCAAAATTCAAAAATCGACATAAATTTAAAATTTTCGAAATTTTATAAAAAAAAAAAATTTTTTCAAACAATTAAAAACTGTAAAATCGACAAAATCACATAATTCTCTAAATTAAGAAATTGTCAAAATTGGAAAATTGTGAAATTTGTTGAATTAAAAATATCGAAAAAATGCAAAAATTCCCAAAATTCAAAAATCGACATAAATTTAAAATTTGGAAAAATTCCAAAATTTGATAAAAAAAGAAGATAAAAAAATGTTCTTTAAATAAAGAAATCGACAAAATTGGAAAATTATAAAATTTGTTGAATTAAAAATATCGAGAAAAATGCAAAAATTCCCAAAATTCAAAAATCGACATAAATTTAAAATTTCGAAAAATTTCCGAAATTTTATAAAAAAATAAATTTTTTTTCAAAATAGTAAAAACTGTAAAATCGACAAAATCACATAATTCTCTAAATTAAGAAATCGTAAAAATTGGAAAATTGTAAAATTTGTTGAATTAAAAATATCTAGAAAAATGCAAAAATTCCCAAAATTCAAAAATCGACATTAATTTAAAATTTCGAAAAATTTCCGAAATTGTATAAAAAAATAAATTTTTTCAAAATAGTAAAAACTGTAAAATCGACAAAATCATAAAGTTCTCTAAATAAAGAAATCGACAAAATTGGAAAATTGTAAAATTTGTTGAATTAAAAATATCTAGAAAAATGCAAAAATTCCCAAAATTCAAAAATCGACATAAATTTAAAATTTCGAAAAATTCCAAAATTTGAAAAAAAAAATTTTTTTCAAAATAGTAAAAACTGTAAAATCGACAAAATCACATAATTCTCTAAATTAAGAAATTGTCAAAATTGGAAAATTGTAAAATTTGTTGAATTAAAAATATCGAAAAAATGCAAAAATTCCCAAAATTCAAAAATCGACATAAATTTAAAATTTCGAAAATATTCCGAAATTTTATAAAAAAAAGAATTTTTTTCAAAATATTAAAAACTGTAAAATCGACAAAATCACATAATTCTCTAAATTAAGAAATTGTCAAAATTGGAAAATTGTGAAATTTGTTGAATTAAAAATATCGAAAAAATGCAAAAATTCCCAAAATTCAAAAATCGACATAAATTTAAAATTTGGAAAAATTCCAAAATTTGATAAAAAAAGAAGATACAAAAATATTCTTTAAATAAAGAAATCGACAAAATTGGAAAATTGTAAAATTTGTTGAATTAAAAATATCGAGAAAAATGCAAAAATTCCCAAATTTCAAAAATCGACATAAATTTAAAATTTGGAAAAATTCCAAAATTTGATAAAAAAAGAAGATAAAAAATATTCTTTAAATAAAGAAATCGACAAAATTTGAAAATTGTAAAATTTGTTAATTAAAAATATCGAGAAAAATGCAAAAATTCTCAAAATTCAAAAATCGACATAAATTTAAAATTTCGAAAAATTTCCAAAATTTTATAAAAAAATAAATTTTTTTCAAAATAGTAAAAACTGTAAAATCGACAAAATCACATAATTCTCTAAATTAAGAAATCGACAAAATTGGAAAATTGTAAAATTTGTTGAATTAAAAATATCTAGAAAAATGCAAAAATTCCCAAAATTCAAAAATCGACATTAATTTAAAATTTCGAAAAATTTCCGAAATTTTATAAAAAAATAAATTTTTTCAAAATAGTAAAAACTGTAAAATCGACAAAATCATAAAGTTCTCTAAATTAAGAAATCGACAAAATTGGAAAATTGTAAAATTTGTTGAATTAAAAATATCGAAAAAATGCAAAAATTCCCAAAATTCAAAAATCGACATAAATTTAAAATTTCGAAAAATTTCCGAAATTTTAAAAAAAAGAAATTTTTTCAAAATAGTAAAAACTGTAAAATGACAAAATCAAAATTTTTAAATAAAGAAATTGTCAAAATGGAAAATTGTAAAATTTGTTGAATTAAAAATATCGAGAAAAATGCAAAATTTCCAAAATTCAAAAATCGACATAAATTTAAAATTTCGAAAATTTCCGAAATTTTATAAAAAAAAATTTTTTCAAAATAGTAAAAATGTAAAATGACAAAATATTTCTAAATTAAGAAATGTCAAAATTGGAAAATTGTAAAATTTGTTGAATTAAAATATCGAGAAAAATGCAAAATTTCCAAAATTCAAAAATCGACAAAATTTAAAATTTCGAAAAATTTCCGAAATTTGATAAAAAAAGAAATTTTTTAAATATAAAAATTGTAAAATTGAAAATTATAAAATTTGTATAAAATTGAAAATTTGAAATTTAAAATTTGTTGAATTAAAATTTAGAAATTTGCAAAATTTTCAAATTCAAAAATCGATATAAATTTAAAATTTCGAAAAATTTCAAATTTTATAAAAAGAAATTTTAAAATTGAAAAATTGTAAAATTTTTGAATAAAATATCGAAAAATTTCAAAATTTAAATTAAATTGAAAAATTTGAAAATTTTAAAATTTTGTAAAATTTTAAAATATCGACAAAATTTAAATTTTGTCAAAATTTCAGAAATTTCAAAATTTGACAAAATTTATGAATTTTCGAAAATTTTTGAAATTTTGTCAAAAATATTTATAATTTTACAAAATTTGAAATTTTCGAAATTTGAAAATTTCTGAATTTATGAAAATTTATAAATTTTCAAAATTTAAAATCGAAAATTTTAAAATTTTCGAATATTTTGATAAAATGAAATTTTTAATTTAAAAATTTCGAAAATTTTCAAAATTTTAAATTAATGTCGATTTTTGAATTTTGGGAATTTTTGCAATTTTTCGATATTTTTAATTCAACAAATTTTACAATTTTCCAATTTTGACAATTTCTTAATTTAGAGAATTATGTGATTTTGTCGATTTTACAGTTTTTAATATTTTGAAAAAAATTTATTTTTTTATAAATTTCGAAAATTTTCAAAATTTTAAATTTTTGTCGAATTTTTGAAATTTTGAGAATTTTCTCGATATTTTTAATTCAACAAATTTTACAATTTTCCAATTTTGACAATTTCTTAATTTAGAGAATTTTGTGATTTTGTCGATTTTACAGTTTTTACTATTTTGAAAAAAATTTCTTTTTTTTCATAAAGTTTCGGAAATTTTTCGAAATTTTGAATTTATGTCGATTTTTGAATTTTGGGAATTTTTGCATTTATCTCGATATTTTTAATTCAACAAATTTTATAATTTTCCAATTCTGTCGATTTCTTTATTTAAATAACATTTTTTTATCTTCTTTTTTTATCAAATTTTGGAATTTTTCCAAATTTTAAATTTATGTCGATTTTTGAATTTTGGGAATTTTTGCATTTTTCTCGATATTTTTAATTCAACAAATTTTACAATTTTCCAATTTTGACAATTTCTTAATTTAGAGAATTATGTGATTTTGTCGATTTTACAGTTTTTAATATTTTGAAAAAAATTTCTTTTTTTATAAAATTTCGGAAATTTTTCGAAATTTTAAATTTTTGTCGATTTTTGAATATTTGGGAATTTTTGCATTTTTCTCGATATTTTTAATTCAACAAATTTTTCAATTTTCCAATTTTGACAATTTCTTAATTTAGAGAGCTTCATGATTTTGTCGATTTAACAGTTTTTACAATTTTGAAAAAAATTTCTTTTATCTTAAATTTCGGAAATTTTTCGAAATTTTAAATTTTTTGTCGATTTATGAATTTTTGGGAATTTTTGCATTTTCTCTTTATTTTTAATTCAACAAATTTGACAATTTTCCAATTTTGTCGATTTCTTTATTAAGAGAGCTTTATGTTTTTGTCGATTTTACAGTTTTTATTTTTTTGAAAATATTTATTTTATTTATAAAAATATTTTTCGAAATTTTAAATTAATGTCGATTTTTGAATTTTGGGAATTTTTGCATTTTTCTAGATATTTTTAATTCAACAAATTTTACAATTTGCCAATTTTTTTGATTTCTTAATCTAGAGAATTATGTGATTTTGTCGATTTTACATTTTTTCCTATTTTGAAAAAAATTTCTTTTTTTTATAAAATTTTAGATATTTTTTTTTATTTTAAATTTTTGTCAATTTTTGAATTTGAGAATTTTTGCATTTTTTTCGATATTTTTTTTTTCAACAAATTTTACAATTTTCCAATTTTGTTGATTTCTTTATGTAAAGAAGTTTGTGATTTTGTCGATTTTACAGTTTTTACTATTTTGGAAAAAAATTTTTTTTATAAAATTTCGGAAATTTTTTAAAATTTTAAATTTATGTCGATTTTTGAATTTTGGGAATTTTTGCATTTTTCTCGATATTTTTATTTCAACAAATTTTATAATTTTCAAATTTTGTCGATTTCTTTATTTAAACAACATTTTTTTATCTTCTTTTTTTTATCAAATTTTGGAATTTTTTCAAATTTTAAATTTATGTCGATTTTTGAATTTTGGGAATTTTTGCATTTTTCTCGAAATTTTTAATTTAATAAATTTTTCAATTTTCCAATTTTGACGATTTCTTAATTTAGAGAAATTTGAGATTTTGTCAATTTTACAGTTTTTACTATTTTGAAAAAAAACATATTTTTTTATAAAATTTCGAAAATTTTTCAAAATTCTAAATTTATGTCGATTTTTGAATTTTGAGAATTTTTGCATTTTTCTCGATATTTTTAATTCAACAAATTTTACAATTTTTCAATTTTGTTGATTTCTTTAATTAAAGAAGTTTGTGATTTTGTCGATTTTACAGTTTTTACTATTTAAAAAAAAAATCTTTTTTTTTATGTAATTTCGGAAATTTTTCGAAATTTTAAATTTATGTCGATTTTTAAATTTTGGGAATTTTTGCATATTTCTCGGTATGTTAAATTCAACAAATTTTACAATTTTCCAATTATGTCGATTTCTTTATATAAAGAACTTTTTTTTTTCTCCTTTTTTTTATCAAATTTTGGAAATTTTTCGAAATTTTAAATTTATGTTGATTTTTGAATTTTGGGAACTTTTGCATTTTTCTCGATATTTTTAATTCAACAAATTTTACAATTTTCAAATTTTTTCGATTTCTTAATTTAGAGAATTATGTGATTTTGCCGATTTTACAGTTTTCACTATTTTGAAAAAAATTTATTTTTTTTATAAAATTTTAGAAATTTTTTGAAATTTTGAATTTATGTCGATTTTTGAATTTTGGGAATTTTTGCATTTTTTCGATATTTTTAATTCAACAAATTTGACAATTTTCCAATTTTGTCGATTTCTTTATTAAGAGAGCTTTATAATTTTGTCGATTTTACAGTTTTTACTATTTTGAAAAAATTTATTTTTTTTTATAAAATTTCGGAAATTTTTCGAAATTTTAAATTAATGTCGATTTTTGAATTTTGGGAATTTTTGCATTTTTCTAGATATTTTTAATTCAACAAATTTTACAATTTGCCAATTTTTTCGATTTCTTAATTTAGAGAATTATGTGATTTTGTCGATTTTACATTTTTTACTATTTTGAAAAAAATTTATTTTTTTTATAAAATTTTAGAAATTTTTTGAAATTTTTAATTTATTTCAATTTTTGAATTTTGGGAATTTTTGAATTTTTCTCGATATTTTTTATTTAACAAATTTTACAATTTTTAAATTTTGACGATTTTTTTATTTAAAGAATATTTTTTTATCTTCTTTTTTTATCAAATTTTGGAATTTTTCCAAATTTTAAATTTATGTCGATTTTTGAATTTTGGGAATTTTTGCATTTTTCTCGATATTTTTAATTCAACAAATTTTATAATTTTCCAATTTTGTCGATTTCTTTATTTAAAGAATATTTTTTTATCTTCTTTTTTTATCAAATTTTGGAATTTTTCCAAATTTTAAATTTATGTCGATTTTTTAAATTTGGGAATTTTTGCATTTTTTCGATATTTTTAATTCAACAAATTTCACAATTTTCCAATTTTGACAATTTCTTAATTTAGAGAATTATGTGATTTTGTCGATTTTACAGTTTTTAATATTTTGAAAAAAATTCTTTTTTTTATAAAATTTCGGAATATTTTCGAAATTTTAAATTTATGTCGATTTTTGAATTTTGGGAATTTTTGCATTTTTTCGATATTTTTAATTCAACAAATTTCACAATTTTCCAATTTTGACAATTTCTTAATTTAGAGAATTATGTGATTTTGTCGATTTTACAGTTTTTAATATTTTGAAAAAAAATTCTTTTTTTTTCAAATTTTGGAATTTTTCCAAATTTTAAATTAATGTCGATTTTTGAATTTTGGGAATTTTTGCATTTTTCTAGATATTTTTAATTCAACAAATTTTACAATTTTCCAATTTTGTCGATTTCTTTATTAAGAGAGCTTTATGATTTTGTCGATTTTACAGTTTTTACTATTTTGAAAAAATTTATTTTTTTTTTATGCAATTTCGGAAATTTTTCGAAATTTTAAATTAATGTCGATTTTTGAATTTTGGGAATTTTTGCATTTTTCTAGATATTTTTAATTCAACAAATTTTACAATTTGCCAATTTTTTCGATTTCTTAATTTAGAGAATTATGTGATTTTGTCGATTTTACATTTGTTACTATTTTGAAAAAATATTTATTTTTTTTATAAAATTTAAGAAATTTTTTGAAATTTTAAATTTATGTCGATTTTTGAATTTTGGGAATTTTTGCATTTTTCTCGATATTTTTAATTCAACAAATTTTATAATTTTCCAATTTTGTCGATTTCTTTATTTAAAGAATATTTTTTTATCTTCTTTTTTTATCAAATTTTGGAATTTTTCCAAATTTTAAATTTATGTCGATTTTTGAATTTTTGGGAATTTTTGCATTTTCTCTATATTTTTAATTAAAAAAATTTGACAATTTTCCAATTTTGTCGATTTCTTTATTAAGAGAGCTTTATGATTTTGTCGATTTTACAGTTTTTACTATTTTGAAAAAATTTATTTTTTTTTATAAAATTTCGGAAATTTTTCGAAATTTTAAATTAATGTCGATTTTTGAATTTTGGGAATTTTTGCATTTTTCTCGATATTTTTAATTCAACAAATTTTACAATTTTCCAATTTTGTCGATTTCTTAATTTAGAGAATTATGTGATTTTGTCGATTTTACAGTTTTTTACTATTTTGAAAAAAATTTATTTTTTTTATAAAATTTTGGAAATTTTTCGAAATTTTAAATTTATTGTCGATTTTTGAATTTTGGGAATTTTTGAATTTTTCTCGATATTTTTAATTCAACAAATTTTACAATTTTCCAATTTTGACGATTTCTTTATTTAGAGAAGTTTTGTGATTTTGTCGATTTTACAGTTTTTAATATTTTTGAAAAAAATTTCTTTTTTTAATTTCGGAAAATTTCGGAAATTTTAAATTTATGTCGATTTTTGAATTTTGGGAATTTTTGCATTTTTCTCGATATTTTTAATTCAACAAATTTTATAATTTTTCAATTTTGTCGATTTCTTTATTTAAAGAACATTTTTTTCATCTTCTTTTTTTATCAAATTTTGGAATTTTTCCAAATTTAAAATTTTTGTCGATTTTTGAATTTTGGGAATTTTTGCATTTTTCTCGATATTTTTAATTCAACAAATTTCACAATTTTCCAATTTTGACAATTTCTTAATTTAGAGAATTATGTGATTTTGTCGATTTTACAGTTTTTAATATTTTGAAAAAAATTTCTTTTTTTTATCAAATTTTGGAATTTTTCGAAATTTTAATTTTTTGTCGATTTTTGAATATTTGGGAATTTTTGAATTTTCCTTGATATTTTTAATTCAACAAATTTTTCAATTTTCCAATTTTGACAATTTCTTAATTTAGAGAGCTTCGTGATTTTGTCGATTTAACAGTTTTTACAATTTTGAAAAAATTTCTTTTATCTTAAATTTCGGAAATTTTTCGAAATTTTAAATTTAAGTCGATTTTTGAATTTTGGGAATTTTTGCATATTTCTAGGTATGTTAAATTCAACAAATTTTACAATTTTCCAATTATGTCGATTTCTTTATATAAAGAACTTTTTTTTATCTCCTTTTTTAAACAAATTTCGGAAATTTTTCAAAATTTTAAATTTTTTGTCGATTTTTGAATTTTTGGGAATTTTTGCATTTTCTCTATATTTTTAATTAAAAAAATTTCACAATTTTCCAATTTTGTCGATTTCTTTATTAAGAGAGCTTTATGATTTTGTCGATTTTACAGTTTTTACTATTTTGAAAAAATTTATTTTTTTTTATAAAATTTCGGAAATTTTTCGAAATTTTAAATTAATGTCGATTTTTGAATTTTGGGAATTTTTGCATTTTTCTAGATATTTTTAATTCAACAAATTTTACAATTTGCCAATTTTTTCGATTTCTTAATTTAGAGAATTATGTGATTTTGTCGATTTTACATTTTTTACTATTTTGAAAAAAATTTCTTTTTTTATAAAATTTTGGAAATTTTTTGAAATTTTAAATTTATGTCGATTTTTGAATTTTGGGAATTTTTGCATTTTTCTCGATATTTTTAATTCAACAAATTTTACAATTTTCCAATTTTGTCGATTTCTTAATTTAGAGAAGTTTGTGATTTTGTCGATTTTACAGTTTTTACTATTTTGAAAAAAAAATATTTTTTTATAAAATTTCGGAAATTTTTCAAAATTTTAAATTTATGTCGATTTTTGAATTTTGGGAATTTTTGCATTTTTCTCGATATTTTTAATTCAACAAATTTTACAATTTTCCAATTTTGTCGATTTCTTTAATTTAAAGAAGTTTGTGATTTTGTCGATTTTACAGTTTTTACTATTTTGGAAAAAAATTTTTTTTTTTATAAAATTTCGGAAATTTTTCGAAATTTTAAATTTATGTCGATTTTTGAATTTTGGGAATTTTTGCATTTTTCTCGATATTTTTAATTCAACAAATTTTATAATTTTCCAATTTTGTCGATTTCTTTATTTAAAGAACATTTTTTTATCTTCTTTTTTTATCAAATTTTGGAATTTTTCCAAATTTTAAATTTATGTCGATTTTTGAATTTTGGGAATTTTTGCATTTTTCTCGATATTTTTAATTCAACAAATTTTACAATTTTCCAATTTTGACAATTTCTTAATTTAGAGAATTATGTGATTTTGTCGATTTTACAGTTTTTACTATTTTGAAAAAAATTTTTTTTTTTATAAAATTTCGGAAATTTTTCGAAATTTTAAATTTATGTCGATTTTTGAATTTTGGGAATTTTTGCATTTTTCTCGATATTTTTAATTCAACAAATTTTACAATTTTCCAATTTTGTCGATTTCTTTATTTAGAGAACTTTGTGATTTTGTCGATTTTACAGTTTTTACTATTTTGAAAAAAATTTATTTTTTTTTATAAAATTTCGGAAATTTTTCGAAATTTTAAATTAATGTCGATTTTTGAATTTTGGGAATTTTTGCATTTTTCTAGATATTTTTAATTCAACAAATTTTACAATTTGCCAATTTTTTCGATTTCTTAATTTAGAGAATTATGTGATTTTGTCGATTTTACATTTTTTACTATTTTGAAAAAAATTTATTTTTTTTATAAAATTTTAGAAATTTTTTGAAATTTTAAATTTATTTCAATTTTTGAATTTTGGGAATTTTTGAATTTTTCTCGATATTTTTTATTTAACAAATTTTACAATTTTTAAATTTTGACGATTTCTTTATTTAAAGAAGTTTTTTGATTTTGTCGATTTTACAGTTTTCACTATTTTGGAAAAAATGTCTTTTTTTAATAAAATTTCGGAAATTTTAAATTTATGTCGATTTTTGAATTTTGGGAATTTTTGCATTTTTCTCGATATTTTTAATTCAACAAATTTTATAATTTTCCAATTTTGTCGATTTCTTTATTTAAAGAATATTTTTTTATCTTCTTTTTTTTATCAAATTTTGGAATTTTTCCAAATTTTAAATTTATGTCGATTTTTGAATTTTGGGAATTTTTGCATTTTTTCGATATTTTTAATTCAACAAATTTCACAATTTTCCAATTTTGACAATTTCTTAATTTAGAGAATTATGTGATTTTGTCGATTTTACAGTTTTTAATATTTTGAAAAAAATTTTTTTTTTATAAAATTTCGGAAATTTTTCGAAATTTTAAATTTATGTCGATTTTTGAATTTTGGGAATTTTTGCATTTTTTCGATATTTTTAATTCAACAAATTTTACAATTTTCCAATTTTGACAATTTCTTAATTTAGAGAATTATGTGATTTTGTCGATTTTACAGTTTTTAATATTTTGAAAAAAATTTCTTTTTTTTATAAAATTTCGGAAATTTTTCGAAATTTTAAATTTATGTCGATTTTTGAATTTTGGGAATTTTTGCATTTTTCTCGATATTTTTAATTCAACAAATTTTACAATTTTCCAAT
>JAWNOW010000245.1:0-13414 GCA_035045625.1 Drosophila formosana
TTATACCCGCTACCCATAGGGTAGAAGGGTATTATAACTTAGTGCCAACAGAAAATGTATGTAACAGGCAGAAGGAGCCATATCTGACCCCATAAAGAAAGGATACATATTCTTGATCAGTGACAACAGCCGAGACGATATAGCCATGTCCGTCTGTCCGTCTGTATGAACACCTAAATCTTAGAGACTATAAGACATAGAGACACCAAATTTGGCACATGGGTTCCCGCATTTCCTCCGCTGGATCAAGAAGTTTGCCTCAAAAGTTGGATGCCACGCCCCTTTCGCCTCACAATAAGCATTGCTCTACCCCATGTTTCATTGTCGATTTATTTAAATCGCGTATAACCTCCAAAAGTTCTTTGTCTAATGATGTGTAATTTGGTAAGACATCTGCGCTTAGCTTTCTCAGAATAATCTGTAATTTTGGTAATAAATTGAATAGGTAGAACAAAATTTATTTGTTCAATTATTTATCAAAATAGTTGTAACCAATGCATACGGACGTTTTAAGTGTGTGAATGACCTAGAAATATCAAATGTGGTGACAGTATTCGAGTAGGTCTTGCCGCGGATCGGGTTTATTTTAGATTTTTGCCACGCCTCTTTCCGCCCCAAAAACTGTAAAAGTAGTAAAGGACCTGAATTTTGGTATGCATAATAAAAATGATAGTCTCAATGACTCCTGTGAATTTGGTTGAGATCGAATGAAAACCATGGAAGTTATTAAAGAATTAATTTTATATCCAATAAATCAGTTGCAACTGCTCGCGCTTTATTTGTTTAGTTGACAGCATGACCATGTCTGTGTTTCAGAGTTTTACCCGTTATTTTCAAATATATAAAAAAAACAAGTTTCAGTATATTCTTTTTTTACATTTTTTGTCAAAATATTTAAGTTTTTGGTTTTCTCTGATATGGGTTGCGGGTATCATACGGTCGAGCACTCTCGACTGTAGCTTTCTTACTTGTTTAGTTTTCTCTACGGCAATTTACCATCGAGCAAGTTTTAAGTTGACGGCGCAATTTGATCAATTCAAGAAAACAAACGTACGGTAGTTTTCTCAGATGAAATTTAATATTATCAACTACCACTTTGAAAAATGAGCCAGAGAGTCCACAGCCAAATCCTCGTGAAGAGAAAACTCGAGTTTTAACTGATGGTACGAAGATGTTCGAATACGGAATTGACCAAATATATTAATGTGATGCTTAATAAAACCGAAATATAATGCTTGTAACATTGCCCGCGTCCTCAAGTTAAACTGTCCGGTTTTGTTGTAATAAATTGAGGATTATACTCATGAATACTCGCATGCAAAGTTTAATGAAATGAAGCTCATAAATTTATATGCATATATTTAAGCATATGCTTAAAGATCCCTATTTTCTCGTATTTCTTTTGAGCAACGATTTTCACTACTATAGCATCTGGCATATTGGGACAGGTTATTGAAAGAAGTTGGGATACTGGAGAAGCTCCTCCAGATGGCAGTTCATTGATCCATGGGCTTGTCTCTTGTGCTTAGCACAAATGTTTGCCTTTAAATTATACTTGATTTCGGCAACTTTATGTGGCACGCCCACCCAAAAAAAAAATCCTTCCTCACTCCCAATACCCAACCAAACCGTGGCACGAATCTGAGTTTGTGTCGGAGGCTGAGAGAGTCAGAGAGACAGCGTGGCCTCACTTACGTGCTGGTCTACGACTGGCACTTCATTTTTGGACGGGGTTTTGGGACTGGACAAAAACGAGAAATTCATTTTTCATCTTCTGGGGTGGCTGACGGATGGTCGGGCGTACAGACGAGCGGACAGGCGGACGGGTCCCACGTTGAGACTTTTACTTGTTAACGGGGTCATAAATCATGCGTAAATTTATCGAACGGAAAACAGAAAAGAGATTTCCCAACCATGCGGCCGCTACCAACAACAATGACAACAGAACGAACCAGATGCAGCGACAGTAATTTTATTTTTTTTTTTTCTTTTTGAGTTATTCGATTTGTTTTTGTATTTTGTTTATTTAATTTATCTTGGGTATTCTCGATCGTTTGGTTCTCATAAGTGAAGAACCCTTCCAGTTCTACTAGTTTGTGCTAATAATCGATTTGTTTGTTTGTTTTTAATTTCTTTGGACTGCTGAGCTTTCGAGTCCTTTAGCTGGCTCAGTTTTGCTACCAACCTTGCCTAATATGACGGACGGGACGTATACATATGGAATTACCATCCGTGCGATTGATATTTTTTTCTGCTATTTGTCTTCACTAGTTTCATTTCTTTTTTTTTTAGCTTGAAGTAAGCTGATTTTAAAGCGATTTCCCTTTGACTCTCAACAGTTCCCAGAATCCAAACACAACCCAGGCAAACCAAACCAAACCACTCGCTTTCAGCTTTATACGTTTTGTGTTTTTTGAATGGTTTGTTGCGACCTGTGCTGAGTTTTTAATGAAAATCACATCAAATCGATATGCAGCAAGCTGTGTCTTCATGCTACACGCTTCACGTTGCCATCAAATTAAAATGCGGCTGATCCTCCCACCAGGTTCCAATGTACTTTAGTTCTATATACGAGTATATTGGGATCAGCGGCTTGCCCCGTTAGGTTTACCCAACTATTTAGCACATCTATACGTGAGTGTTATCATCTTGTTGAATGGTACCTCTGACATATCAAGGACAGGCCAAGAAGACCTCCTCTGAAGTCAACGCACCTAGGTAAAGCACTCGCAGCTGCTCAATGACGTAGTTCGAACAAAAGGGATTAAAAAGGTCCTTATGACCATCTTGACCAACAGATGAACAGACAAAAAAAACAAAGGGAGCAACGGAGCAGTGGGTTAGCAATGAGCTAAATGGAGATTAGCCGCAGTACACTGTGGCTAACGGAAGCTAAAACTGACCAGCAGACTCCAGTTAACATTCAAGAAAAACACATTAGTGTCTGTTTTGGAAATTGTATGACCATAAGGGTAAGCTTTGTGGTCCTAAAATACTCTAACTCTCATAGAGCACGAATGTTATCCTTAACCTTCGAGTTTCCAATAAGTTGATTTTTACTGTTTCTATTAATAGTAAGTTGATCACTATTCATGTAGCTCTTTAAAATGAGAAAAACTAAGTTTGCTAAAAAAAATAAAAAATTAAATGTCAACAATTTTACAAGCGTGACTCAAGCCCGACGTCAACTGCGACACGCATACATGCGCTGTAACCACAGCGCCACCAAACAACGTTGTTCTAAGCGTTCAAATAAGAATAAACTTCCTATTACTTATGTTATTGTTTTCTTTTTCTTTAGCAATTGAAAGATTTACAGTATATTTTGGGTGAATTTTTTTTTCCAAATTTTACCTTTTTTAAATACTAGGCAATTTATAAAAGTGTTTCTAACTATTATATCTATTATAAATAGCATACATAATTTTGTTGTCTGCTTAGATGTAAGTGTTTTCATACATGTATGTAGGTGTAAGAAAGGCGCAATTAAAATTACCCATTTTTTGGCTTATATCTTCCATATTTTCCACGTCCATGTTGGTCTATTTCATAAGTGTACGAAAATCGAAAAAATATTGTGGGCGTGGCAAACTTGGTCTGCGTGCAGTCATAACTAGCTTTTTATACAAAATTTCGTAGCTCATGCTCTTAATGTCTCGGAGATATTGGTGTTCGTGCAGACAGACGGACAGATAGCCAGACGGACAGACAGACATGGCAATATCATCTCGGCTGTTGACACTGATCAAGAATATATATACATACATATGTTGCAGCGTTCTTGTTGCTTTTCGACATTGTACTAGCGCAGCGAGTTTCGGTTGTCCTTGCATCAAATTCAAAACGCAACTGCTTGCGTCGTTCCTTCTTCTTTCCATGCTTACCACCGAATTACCGCAGAACCACACTCGGCGACGGCGACACTGTCGCCCCGCGCTTTCGCCCCGCTAAAACGGTACTTCTTAAAGCGACAATATACCGACAGCCAATCACAGCACACATATGTATAGGCTGATACAATATTACCAAAATTATGAAATTAGTCTTCTGGTGAAATTCCCGAGACTGTACACCTATGCACTCATACCTCATTGACACACTCTTAGAGCGCGACGACATATACTTTATGGGGTCGGAGATGCCTCCGAGACGATATAGCCATGTCCGTCTGTCCGTCTGTCTGTCCGTATGAACACCTGGATCTCAGAGACTATAAGACATAGAGACACCAAATTTGGCAAAAAGGTTCCTTCATGCCCTACGCAGATCAAGTTTATTTCAAAAGTTGGATGCCAGTGGGCGAAGGGGGCCCACAATAAGCATTAATGTAGAAAAAGTCAAGTTTTTTTTATGTAAATCGCGTATAACTCCAAAAGTTCTTTGTCTAATGATGTGTAATTTGGTAACCCATCTGCGTTTGATACTTAATATACCCTGCAATTTTGGTACAAATCGGATAAGTAGAACAAAAGTTATTCGTTAAATTATTTATCAAAATGGTTGTGCATTGAATTTTTGTATGCATAATAACAATAATGTCTGAATGACTCCTGTGAATTTAGTTGAGATCGAATAAAAAACGAGGTAGTAATTAAAGAATCAATTTTATATCCAAAATTCACTTGCAGCTGCTCGCGCTTTGCTTGTTTAGTCGACAGTGTGACCATGTTGGTATTGTGGATTTTTACCCGCTTTTTTCAAATATATAGAAATCACAAGTTTCAGTATATATTTGGTGTATTTGTTGTTAAAATGTCATTTACATTTTTTTTATACCCGCTACCCATAGGGTAGAAGGGTATTATGACTTAGTGCCAACAGAAAATGTATGTAACAGGCAGAAGGAGGCATCTCCGACCCCATAAAGTATATATATTCTTGATCAGCGTCAACGGCCGAGATGATATAGCAATGTCCGTCTGTCCGTCTGTCTGTCCGTATGAACACCTGGATCTCAGAGACTATAAGACATAGAGACACCAAATTTGGCAAAAAGTTTCCTTCATACCCTACGCAGATCAAGTTTATTTCAAAAGTTGGATGCCACTCCCCCTTCGCCCACAATAAGCATTTATCTAGAAAAAGTCAAGTTTTTTTTTATGTAAATCGCGTATAACTCCAAAAGTTCTTTGTGTAATGATGTGTAATTTGGTAGCCCATCTGCGCTTGACACTCTTAATATACCCTGTAATTTTGGTATATATCTGATAAGTGGAACAAAAGTTATTCGTTAAATTATTTATCAAAATTTTTGTGCCCAGTGCATATGGACGTATTAAGTGTGTGAATGACCTAGAGATATCAAATTTGGTGACAGTATTCGTGTAGGTCTTACGCAGATCAAGTTTATTTTAGATTTTTGCCACGCCCCTTTCCGCCCCCAAAAACTGTAAAAGCCATAATAATAGACCTAGAGCATTGAATTTTGGTATGCATAATAACAATTATATTCTCAATGACTCCTGTGAATTTGGTTAAGATCGAATGTTATTAAAGAAGTTATTAAAGAATCAATTTTATATGCAAAATTCAGTTGCAGCTGCTCCATCTCCAGTCTCCACTCTCCATCGCCAATCTGGCCACCCCCTCTGCTCTTCACACATTCCTCATTTTTACCTCATGCCACCCACACCGTAAAATGCAAAAAGTTAATTAATAAAACATCAAAAAGTTCAACATTTTGTGTTACAACAAACTTTATATAAACTCCATGAATTCTACTCTTTTAAGCGCCAACGTCAACGCCGCTGTCGCTGTCGCTGTCGACGACGACGCCGCTGTCGCTGTCAGCGTCAGCATCGTTGACTTTGCAACTATTCAAAAACTGTCTAAAAATTACAATGCCAACAACAACTGAAAACGTTCAAATAGTTTACTTTACATTAAAATCATGCACTTAGATCAACACAAAAATGACCTATGTATATTATTGAAATTTTATGATAAACCCAAGAAAAGGGATCTAAATATATGATATAAAATTTATACTTACTCAAAAAGCATTAAAAAAAGGCCCCTATTTCTTAAATATTAATAAAGAGATTTTGTTGCATCGGTTGTATTGTTGTCTTTGGGTCAGTTGTATGTATGTATTTATTTAGTCGCATCAACATATTATTTCTGGTTTTAATATTGTTCACATTAGCCAGATCGCACTGTGGCGCTTTTCGTTTACTGAGCCAACCACTTTGACTCTTAGACAAACCCTCAGGTTTGTTTGTCACTTAACATAGAGTCGTGTCAACTGGTACAATGGCAATTTTTATTAATTTTGAAGTTGTAATCCAAATATTACAATTGTTTTTAAAAATTGAAGAGTAAAAAACGTGCTAAATAAATATAATTATAATAATCGCAATATTTGTTTTGTATTAACATTGAAAAAAAAAATTATAAGGACAAATTATGTGAAGGGTATTTCGTATACGAGATTATACAAATTATGCACATTGGAGCATCTAAAATCAAATAATAATAAATTAAGTCAATATAATACCGCTTTAACAATCTTTAAACATATAAAGTAGTTCGTAGACACATATCCAACAATAGTTTTATTAACGCACAGCTCAAACGGTAAAATCTACTAGCTGCAATTTTCACACAACCTAGATATGAACATCTAGGCGCGCACTAACGACCGTTTTTCCAAAATAATTACTTTACCTATAATTAATAGTGGCGATGCCATTTTTTAGTAAAAATATCGATATCGATGTTGTTTGATGTTGATGTCGATATTTTCAAAATAAAATAGCGATGTTGGGCTAAAGTTGCGATAGATTGATGATCTTTATGGGACAATCTAGGAAAAGGGTTTAAGTTTTCATTTATGTTTTAAATTAATTTTTTTATTTAATAATGTTATTTTTTTTTTAATTTGGGTTTGCGTGATTTACCAAAGCTTGATGCATTCCTGAACAGCGATATCTAAATATACATCGAAAACATCGCTATTGGCACATATCGCCAAACGAAATCGATGCTCGCATTATGTTTTGCACATTTTTTTAAGTCCTTCGTCGGGGAAGCTGTGTGTAAAACTGGCTAGTACTAAATAACAAGGCAATTTTATATTCATTCTTTTTTTTAATTTGATGTGAAATTTTATCGATTGATAAATTTAAATTAGATATAAGTATTATGATTTTCTCTATAGGTATAAAAGGTAGCAGAAACCCTGCCGAAATAATAAACTAAATATCTATTGAACAATACCAAATAAAAAAAGTCTTTCTTTTTATCATTCGAAGTCAACAAAATTTGTTTAATGAAATTAAAAATACAGCAAAAAATGTCTGGTGCTTGGTTTGGTGTATACGCAATTCAGAAATTGGTAAACAGCTCCAAGTCCCTAGGTACTGTTTAGCTGAACAAAATAGCGCACCACCCAAATATGCTAAATCAAAGACTTCTGAACTAAGGACGAGAAGAAGGCTCCAAGGAGGTGACCCCAAGATGTAGATTATTAATAATAGTAACCGAAGGCTTTATGAAAATTTAGAATTAATACTGTCAGCGATTAATAAATATTCAATTTAAGTTGTTTTTATATAGCTCAACATATTTCAATATATATATATTGAATAATTCCCAATGACGAATAAATGTCCTTAACCTTTACCTCAAGCATATTGTTGCGGCTGTCGGAATCTATCTCCACAGTGCGATGTCGAAACTTTCAGTGAGTTCTGCAAAAAGTTTTTGCCGTTTTGCTTGGCCAACAGTGTCGTATCGGCCTGGTCGATGGCCAATGATGCTGCAGGGTAGCTTTAATTGAAGCACGGCTGTTCATTTAATTGGGCTGTGATTTGTGGTGAATGGAGCAAACGTATCAATAATGTGAATGTGTTTGTCGAGCCACTGACAAAGAGAGCGAGTGAGAGAGAGAGAGTGGGGGCGAATGAGTGATGCACCGAGTAAAAAAAGAAAAGAAAAAATACAAAAATAGCTCTGTACAGTTAGTGAACTCATTAAAGTGAACTTGTGTTTGAGTTTTGCAGCTCAGTTGTGTGGTCAGCCTATTTGACTTTGACCGCAACCATGGACACAAAACGGTACTCGTATCTGCCAGGTTAAAACTTCAGCTGCAATGGAGTTGTGGTCAGATTGGGAAGAGTCACTCGTTCTGAAATTGACGGGCTCAAAGCTGCAACTTTGTCAAGTCAAGGCATCGATTTAAATAAAGGATTTGACATTTGTTTAGCCAAACACAAACTTGCTTCGTATACACTTAATTACTATTCTGAAATTTCGACGAAAATTACACAAATAAACTGAATACAATTTGATGCAGAACCTTGCATTTTAGAACACTTTAAGTTAGACTTTTGTAGAACTTGGCTTTTTGGATTAAATTGAATTTTATTTGTGAAATGAAAAAACGGGATGCATTTTTGCAATTATTTTAAATTTCTTTTAGTTAGCATTTTTTTATGATTGTCATAATGTTGTAGCAAAAAAGGAAGCCACAAGGACGAAAATAAGATTTATTTCTAAAATAAAACAACATAAAAGAATCCCAATAGGACTTTGCTTATTAGCTGCTTTGTAAGAGCCTCTTAATGGTTTTTCTTGTGTCTGGAAAAGTTTTCGCAGTAATGCAAATTTAAGAGGAGCGATTTTCTTTGAATATTGTGCTGAGCTTACTCTTCAGTTTGGGAGCAACTGATTAGCTCAGACACCTGTAACAATCAGCTTAGTGTCATTGTTTAAATATACAGACTCTTTTAATCACTTTTCGCACACATACTCACACTGGAGATTTGGTTGTCTCCATGGAGAGAGCAGGGCTTTAATTTGTTTCTTTGTTGTTGTTACGTTTGACAAATGTGTAGAAAGGTGCGAGTAAGAATCAGAATGGGAGCATTGATGGTAACGCTGTTTGGTTTTGCTAATTTAAAACTAACATCATAAATATTGATGTGGACGGGGTATCGCTAACGATGCCAAATCGCTGTTGAGACAAATAGACGGAGGTGGAGACGGAAACGGAGAGAGAGAGAGAGAGAGAGAGAGAGAGAGAGATAGAGTGAGCGTTGAAAGCAAAAGTATGGCATGCCCCCTGTGGCCTTAAGCTGGGTTCACTGACTACCGCTGAATGGTTGCTGGGTTGCTGTTGTTTTAATAAGCATGGTTAAACGTTTTCCTTCTGGCAAACATTTGCCATACGCTTAGTTAACAGCTTGCCATAGGTAACTGACGCGCTTGAGTGCCCCGGACAGCCGCCCTTCGCGCGCGCTCAAACAAAACAGAATAGGACAGCACAGGGCGCAGGACACGGGACGTGGCACCTGGCGCTGGCGCCCGACTGAGAATGAGGAGTGGGAGTGAGAACAGCTAGGGGCGATAGGCGAGTCCCAGTGAGTTGCGTTCCGTTGAGTTGAGTTTTAGTCGCCAGGTCCCATCAACAGCACGCGTGCAGCATCCCATGGGGCATTCATCGCGCCCCATTCCCTTATTGCTATCATTTTCGAAAACTGTTACGAAGATGAAACGACCAAAAAACCAGTTGAAAACACTAAAACACTAAAATATGAAGATGAACCGTGGCCAGAGAGACCGAGACTCAGTGAGAGAGGGGCGCAGTACGCAACGCGACGCGCCGTCCGAGTTTCTATCTCTGCCCCATAGTTGCTTCCAGTTCCCAGTTGCCAGTTCCTGTGCGTGTCCTGCTGTTACCGTTACGCGCCCAAGATGATTGATGCGGCGCCACAGCCAGCGTGCGACAGCATTATCATCAGTAGCCAGTGCGTTTCCCTCGCTTCACGCCCACACCTTAAAGTTGCAAGTACCCTGTAGGCTTTATGGATTTAAGCAGGTTGTCTAAAATTCCAATTACACTCAGGACGTACTAATGATTAAGTCTATCAGAAGTCGTAATACAAACCAAAGTATTCAGCTCCTATTACCCATTACCCATTACAAGTGCGAGCGCGGAAATTAATGATCTTGCTTGAACTACTTGTAATTTAAATCAAGCGAATTTTGGTATCCATTTTTATATTTAAAGCTACGATGCAGCAATTTTCACACAACCTAGATGAGGACATCTAGCCCCCACTAGGAAGCAATTTCTCGAAATAAATACTCTAACTATTTTTTGTGTTTTAGTGTTTAGCCGCGCGGGCCGCTGTGACGGTAGCGGCTCCGGGGCTAGAGTTGAAAGCTCTGTCGACCGGTGGACTGAGTTCAACTCATACTCTATTCTACCGAAAGTTTACTTTTTAATAATATGTCAATTTGAGTACGTTCCAAAATGAAATGTAATGTACAAATGTGGCTAATATAAAAACGTTAAATATGTATGTGTAATGTTGAATAAGCATCAACGAATTTTTGTTGCATTGAAACCAAAAATATTATGAAAAGTTTAAGTTTGTGTTTGGAAGCCGATCGCGATAGAGTGGTAATGGTCCCGGAGCTAGAGTGTTCGCCTCTTAGTTGTGTTCGAGGAAGACAGAAAGGCCTGCCCGTCGTGAAGTTTTTGAAATTCACATAAAATATATTCAAACATTTATTTGTGGAACAAAAAATTAAATTAAATTAAATTAATTTTTTGTAACATAAATAAATATGTATCAGTTTAAGACACGTAGTGTATTTTACATTTGAATAGTTCAGTGAGTTTAAGATAGCTTTGAAACCTCCTTCAGCGCAGGCTGTGACGTGGTTATTTTTTTTTTTGTTAATTTAAAGTCGGCCAAACTTTTTTTTTACACTACTGGACAAAATAATAAGTACACGCTTATATCATTTCTTTCATACCTCGTTAAACTTTTTTAAGTCACTTGAAAAAAAAAATCGAATCCACTTTTCTATTCTGGTATATAGTAGATTATAACAAGTAAGAAAGCTACAGTCGAGACTGCTCGACCGTGTGATACCCGCAACCCATTTCGAGAAAAAACAAAAAATTTAAATGATATTTTAACAAAAAATATACCAAAGAATATACTAAAACTTGTTTTTTTTTGTATATATTTTAAAATAGCAGGTAAAAATCCACAACACCGACATGGTCACACTGTCAACTAAACAAACAAAGCGTGAGCAGCTGCAAGTGAATTTCGCATATAAAATTGATTCTTTAATAACTTCTTTGTTTTTCATTCGATCTTAACCAAATTCACAGGAGTCATTGAGACTATCATTATTATTTTGCATTCAAAATTCAATGCTCTAGGTCCATTATTACGGCTTTTACAGTTTTTGGGGGCGGAAAGGGGCATGGCAAAAATCTAAAACAAACTTGATCTGCGTAAGACCTACACGAATACTGTCACCAAATTTGATATCTCTAGGTCATTCACACACTTAAAACGTCCATATGCATTGGGCACAACTATTTTGATAAATAATTTAACAAATAACTTGTGTTCTACTTATTCGATTTATACCAAAATTACAGGGTATACTAAGCGCAGATGGCTTACCAAATTACACATCATTAGACAAAGAACTTTTGGAGTTATACGCGATTTAAATTAAAAAAATTGTCTTTTTTAGATTTATGCATATTGTGGGAGAAGGGGCGTGGCATTCAACTTTTGAAATAAACTTGATCTGCGTAAGGAATGCAGGAACCTACATATATACCAAATTTGTTCTCTGTGTCTTATAGTCTCTGAGTTATAGGTGTTCATACGGACAGACAGACAGACTGACAGACATCTAGTCGGACAGACGGACATGGCTATATAGTCTCGGCTGTTGACACTGATCAAAAATATATACTTTATGGGATCGGAGATGCCTTCTTCTGTCTCTTACATACATTTTCTGTTGGCACTAAGTTATAATACCCTTCTACCCTATGGGTAGCGGGTATAAAAATAGTAAAGTTTGAAGTTTGTGATCGATTTAATCAACAAATCATAGGCTGGTTGGTTAAAATAATAAGTACATCAATTCTACAAAGCCAAAAACACGAACCATAACAAATTGTTTCTATTATTTTGTTAGCAATAGCAATCCAATGTTACTTTCCAATTCAGTCACACTCATTCTGTAAGACATTTGCAATGTTTTATCACATTCTAGCAATAAGTTTGCGAAAAATTTCCGAATCTCATACTCAATTTTTCTTACATAATTTCCAAAATTGAGATAATTTTTGAAACGTATTTATGCCAATTCACAGTTTTCACTCTCCTCATAAGTTTTCAATTGAGTCAAGAAACAGATTTGGCCAACTCATAATGTTTTCTTCGTTCTCTGTAAACCAGCCCTAGGCCAGTCTTGACGAGAGTTTTGGGTCATTATCCTGTGGAAATACCAATCACAAGGACTTTTTTTCTCAGTGTAAGGAAGGGAATATATGAAATCATCATATGAAATGATTTTTATATCCGAATAGAGTCATATTATCAATTTACTGATGAATCCGCACAACGTCATGCCGAGAAAAATAGCGCTTATCCATTATGCGTCAGCCTACATCCCTTACCAGTCTTCTTTAGAGACCAGACCTCGAATTCTTTGCCTTTTGAGCAATCTACATATCATCTGTAGTCATTACAAAAAAATTTAGATTTGTGTCTTCGCTCCACAAAATTGTATTCCTAATTGTAGAACCTTCTGGCCATGCCAAGCCACATAATTGACACCATCTTCAAATTTGATTCTCGAAGAAAAGGACATTTTTGGGGTATGGCGCCTAGAAGATCTACCTTTTTACATCTACGGCAAACCGATTGAGATGATATTCCTTGCTGATTAGAGCGGAAATTATCTTGAAGGACATGAATATGTTCTTTTTTTGCAAGACTGACCATGCAAATGTCTGTTGTTTGTGAAGATTTCTTCTTCCATCATCGTCTAGTCTTTTCTTTAACAATACAATGCACATTTTGGTTGCTTCAAAAGAATTTTCTTTAACTCGGATGTACTTAAATATACGAGAAGTCAGAATAAACCAACGTTCCATACCTAATTTAACCATTTAATCCTATAAAATTGAATCAATAATCCTATAAAATTCAAATTATTTTTTGGTCAGACCAAAAACGCTCATCCAACACAAATTTATGCTTAGCAATAAAAAATTTTTTTCCCAACCTTTATGTTTGTTTTAAATGTTTAAGAACACTATATTCTTTCAAAATATAAACAAATAACAGCGGTACATTGAATAACTATTGAAAAACCTTTATCAACAAATAGGCACGATCTGTATACTTATTATTTTGTCCAGTAGTGTATATAGAGTAGTTCGTAAACACTGACAAAGCCATAGTTCTTTATTGGAGAATGAAGTTTTAATTTCTAAATGTTGACATTACATATGTGTGCTTAAATTTAAGAATCTTGCAGAAAATGAAAAAATTGTTCTAACAAAATAGCAAATATGTATGTTGTGTAGCAACAATTCAATTTATTTAGTTTTACATGAAAATAACTGGGTGAGCTAATT
>JAWNOW010000249.1:0-16045 GCA_035045625.1 Drosophila formosana
TTCGTAGGCAAGTAGAACCCATCGAGCCCCCTGCCATCAGCACAGAGGCCCGCTCAGAGCTTCTAAGCATCCTCCTTGCCCAAAAAGCAAACTTAATTCAAAAAATTGCTAATCTACAAACCAGACTTCCATTTGACCCTGACACCACTGAACATTCTTTTATCCTGCAATTCCAAATGAGTGCTGCCTCAATAACATTTCTCACCAGAGAAATTCGCTCCCTCAGGATCGAACTTGAAACCACTGAGCGCCAAATAAGCTCCTTCGAAATCCTTACCAGAACCGAACTTATACAGCTAATACTAAGCTGCTCCCAACTTCATCCAAACACAAATTCAATCCATACAAACTACCCTCCATCAACCCTATAAACTCCACCAATTAACTACCATCTTCTCTCCATATTCCATTCTCCCAAGCACAAGCTTGGCCCAAAAGAAAGGCTCCTTGATTACACTTCTCTGAAATTCCAGACATGGTGCAATCTTTACATGCCTTAGAATAATGATGTCATAAAACATGACACACATTTCAAGCACACATATATACCAGTTCACTAACGCTTTTATCCTCTCTATCCAATCTTCCTTCCTATCTTTCACCTATTACTTCCCGCTCATATCCTTTCTTTCCTCTTCCTTTCTTTCTCTTTTTTTCTAGTCCCCCTGTGCATTCCATTCTCTCTTGTCCTCTCCTCTCATTTATTTTTCCTATCCTATCCTCATTTCCCTTCTTCTTCACTCTACTACTATCCCCTTTCTTTTGACATTCCTTTTCCTCTCCATCCTTCATCACAATTGCTCTCTTTTCTCCTTTTTACTATTTTTCCTTCTTTTTTCCCTTTCTTCTTTCTCCTGTCACCTACTCACCCTTTCCTTCCCTTTCTACTGTTTTCTCCCTTCTCTATCCTCCCATTTCCTATCCTTCCTTTCACTTATTACTTCCCCTTCATATCCTATCTTTCCTTTCCTTTTCATTCTTTTTTTCCTCTTTCTTTCTATTCTTTTGTTTCCTATGCATTCCATTCCTTTCCCTTCCTTTCCATTCCCTTTTCCATCCTTTCTTGTCCTCTCTTGTCCTCTCCTTTCATTTATTTCTCCCCTCCTTTCCCTTTCTTTCCTTTGCCTTCCTTCTTCTTCACTCTACTCCTATCTCCCTTCTTTTGCCAGTCCTTTTCCTCTCCTTTCTTCATCACAATTTCTCTCGTTTTTCCTCTTTACTATTCACCCACTTTCCTTTTCCTTCTTTCTTTTCCATCTCCTTCCCTTCTGTCCCCTACTCTCCCTTTCCTTCCCTTTCTACTGTTTTCTCCCTTCTCTATCCTCTCTTTCCTCCCATCTCCTTTCGTTCCTTTCACTTATTACTTCCCCTTCATATCCTATCTTTCCTTTCCTTTTCTCCTCTTTCTTTCTATTCTTTTCCAATTCCATTCCTTTCCCTTCCCTTATCTTTCCCTTTTCCATCCTCTCTTGTCCTCTCCTTTCATTTATTTTTCCCCTCCTATCCTCCTTTCCCTTTCTCTCCTTTCCCTTCCTTCTTCCCCACTCTACTCCTATCCCCCTTATTTTACCATTCCTTTTCCTCTCCTTTCTTCATCATAATTTCTCTCTTTTCTCCTCTGTACTATTCACTCACTTTCCTCTTGCTTCTTTCTTTCTCATCCTCTTCCCTTTCTTCTTTCTCCTGTCCCCTACTTTTTCTTTCTACTGTTTTCTCCCTTCTTTATCCCCTCTTTCCTCCAATCTCCTTTCCTTCCTTTCACTTATTACTTCCCCTTCATATCCTATCTTTCCTTTCCTTCTATCTACCCCCTCCTATCTTTTTCCCCTCTTTCCTCCTCACTTCAATCCTACCCTCATTCGTACATCTCTTTTCTTTCTCCTTACACCTTTTTTTTTCTTTTTTCTTCTTCATTCCTTTCCTTCCTTTCCTTTCCTTTTTTTTCCTTTTCATCCTCTCTTTCCTCTCCTTTCATTTTTTTTCCCCTTTCCTTTTCCTTCCTTTCTCCTTTCTTTCTTTCTCTTCATTCTTTCCTTCTTTCTTTTCCT
Organism: Drosophila formosana; assembly: GCA_035045625.1. Classification (NCBI taxonomy): domain Eukaryota; kingdom Metazoa; phylum Arthropoda; class Insecta; order Diptera; family Drosophilidae; genus Drosophila; species Drosophila formosana. The sequence continues at coordinate 2,049 of JAWNOW010000249.1, forward strand.
TCTTTTCCTCTCTTTCTTCTCACATTTCTCTCTTTTTCTCTTTACTATTCACCCACTTTCTTTTCCTTCTTTCTTTTTCATCCCTTCCTTTCTTTTTCTCTTCTCTCCCTTTCCTTCCCTTTCTACTGTTTTCTCCTTCTCTATCTCTCTTTCCTCCCATTCTCTTTCCTTCCTTTCACTTTTACTTCCCCTTCATATCCTTCTTTCCTTTCCTTTTTCTTTCCTCTCTTTCTTTTATTCTTTTTTCCTTTTTTCCTTTCCCTCCTTCCTTTCCCTTCCCTTATCTTTCCCTTTTCATCCTCCTCTCCTTTCATTTTTCCCCTCCTTCTTTCCCTTTCTTTCCTTTTCCTTCCTTCTTCTCCACTCTACTCCTATCCCCCTTCTTTTGCTTTTCCTCTCCTTTCTTCACCTCTTTCTCTCTCTCCTCTTTCATTCACTTTCCTTTTCCTTCTTTCTTTTTCATCCCCTTCCCTTTCTTCTTTCTCCTGTCCCCTACTCTCCCTTTCTTTCCCTTTCTACTGTTTTCTCCTCTTTCCTCCCATCTCTTTCCTTCCTTTTCCTTATTTCTTCCCCTTCATATCCTATCTTTCCTTTCCTTTCCTTTTCTTTTCTCCTCTTTCTTTCTATTTTTTGTTTCCTGTGCATTCCTTCCTTTCCCCTCCCTTCCCTTATCTTTCCTTTCCATCCTCTCTTGTCCTCTCCTTTCATTTTTTTTCCCCTCCTATCCTCCTTTCCTTTCTTTCCTTTCCCTTCCTTCTTCTTCACTCTACTCCTATCCCCCTTCTTTTGCCATTCCTTTTCTCTCCTTTCTTCTCACAATTCTTTTCTTTCTCCTCTATTCACTCACTTTCCTTTTCCTTCTTTTTTTCATCCCCTTTCCTTTCTTTTTTTTTTTTCTTTCCTTCCTTCTACTTTTTTCTCTCTTCTCTATCCTCTCTTTCCTCCCATCTCCTTTCCTTCCTTTCCTTTTTTCCCCTTCATATCCTTTTCTTTCCTTTCCCTTTCCCTCTTCTTTCTATTTTTTTTTTCCTTTCTTCTTTCCTTTCCTTTCCTTTCTTTCCCTTTCCTCCTCTCTTCCTCTTCTTTCATTTTTTCCCCTCCTTCCTCCTCCCTTTCTTTCCTTTTTCTTCCTTCTTCTTCCTTCTCTATCCTTCTTTTCTTTTCTCTCTTTCTTCATCCAATTTCTCTCTCTTTCTTCATTCACTTTCTTTTCTTTTTTTTTTTCATCCCTTCCTTTTCTTTTTCTGTCCCTCTCTCCTTTTCTTTCCTTTCTACTGTTTCTCCCCCTCCCTTTCCTCCATCTCCTTTCCTTCCTTTTCTTATTTCTTCCCCTTCTATCCTATCTTTCTTTCCTTTCCTTTCCCTTTCTCCTTTTTCTTTCTATTTTTTGTTTTCTGTTTCTCCTTCCTTTCCCTTCCCTTCCTTTCCCTTTTCCATCCTCTCTTGTCCTCTCCTTTTATTTTTTTTCCCTCCTTCCTCCTTTCTTCCTTTCTTTTCCTTTCCCTTCCTTCTTCCCACTCTACTCCTATCCCCCTTCTTTTGCATTCCTTTTCTCCCTTTCTTCTTCCAACTCCCTTCCTTCTCTCCACTATTCACTCACTTTCCTTTTCCTTCTTTCTTTTTCATCCCCTCCCCTTTTCTTCTTTCTCCTGTCTCTACTCTTTTTTCCTTCCCTTTCTACTGCTTCCTCCCTTTCCTCCCATCTCTTTTCCTCTTTCACTTTCTTCCCTTCTATTTATCTTCCTTCCTTTCTTTCCTTTTCTCCTTTTCTTTCTTTCTTTTCTTTTCTTGCATTCTATTCCTTCCCTTCCTTTCCTTCCCTTCTTCTTCCCTTTTCCATCCCTTCTTTCGTTTTTTTTTTTTCCTTCTCTTCCTTTCTTTCATTTCTTTTCTTTTTCCCTTTCTGCTTCCACCCACCCTCCTCTCATCCCCTTTCCTGTCCTTTCTCTCCTGTCCCCTACTCTCCTGTAACCTGCCTCTCTTCCAAACTTAGACTCCATACTGTAATATTATACCTTCTATTGCCAAAACTCTCCTTCCAATTACAACATCTCCGCTGCACTGAAGAAACCATAGACAAAGATATGTGGGTTCACTTGTGTACTTTCTTCTTTACTTCTTGAAAACTGGCAAACTAAAAATCCTTCAAACTGCCCTACCTGACACTCCACTTCTACTGTACTGCTACACCATGGACATATGTGGATTCACCTGTGCACGTTTCACAGTCTTTTGAAGTCCTTATTACTCCAATTACCCCCATAACCTCTACCCCGCCTCTTTATACCAAAGCCAGGTGGGTTTGCTTACAAACTTTTCCCAAGCACTAAACTCACTCTTCTCCTACTATAACCAAAGACTTACCTGTCGCAGTTACCAAAGAACCGTATCTCACGTGGACCACTAGATGGCGCTTGTGAGTCTCTGCAAAGGACCCTCCCACCCTAAATCCTTTGTTACCGTTTAAACTCATGCCCTGCTATAGGCTCGCATGTTTATAAAAAAAAAAAAAAAAAAAAAAGACTCCAGGCCTAGATAGAGTGGACAATCATGTTATCAAACTGCTTCCAGACAAAGCTCTCCTCTACCTCATCCTTATCTACAACAGCTCCCTACGCTTTGAACACTTCCCTAATAAGTGGAAACTTGCAGCGGTTACAATGATTCTCAAACCCGGCAAGCCCACTGAAAACCTAGCCTCCTACAGACCCATTAGTCTACTCTCAGCACTCTCAAAATTTTTTGAAAAAGTCATCCTCAAACGCATGTTTGAACACCCACAGTTCAAAATGTTCATCCCAAACCACCAATTTGGCTTCCGATATAAACACTCTACCGACCAACAACTCTCACGAGTCACTCAATTTATACTCAAGGCTTATGAGGATAATAAATACTGCTCTGCTGTCTTTATTGACATCCAAGAAGCCTTTGACAGAGTATGGCACCCAGGATTGCTCTCCAAACTCAAACCAATCTTACCTCAAAAACTGTTCAAACTCCTAAGAACTACCTATCAGAAAGAACATTCATTGTTGAATGCGACCCCAATGCAAGATCCTCTCCTAAAAACATCCTCGCAGGTGTCCCACAAGGCAGTGTCCTTGGACCCATCCTTACACAATCTTCTCGTCTGACCTTCCTGATCCCAGTGTATTACACCCAAGCGTCCGGGGCTGCGCCCTAAACTCAAGATCGCTAATAGCAACCTATGCGGACGACACAGTTGTCATGTCGACCTCAGACTCAATCACTTCCGCAGAACACCAAGTTGAAATACTCTCAATGATCTTCTGACCTGGTCAAACAAATGGTGCATTAAAATAATGCAAGCAAGCAGCCCATGTCCTCTTCACTCTCAGAAATGACGATGAAATGGTCCTAACAGAAGCCAGCCCCCAACTAATGGGCCTATCCATTGAAACCAAAACCTCTCATCCATCCTAGGAGTCCATCTTGACAAGAAACTCCGTTCTGCAAGCACATGGCTGCACTAGTCACCAAACTAAAACCCGTAGATCACAACTTAACTGCTCATAAACAAAGACAGTAAACTTCCAACTGACTTAAACCCTCCTCTATAAGGAACTAATCTCCCCCATCTGGCATTGCCATTCCCATCTGGGTTCACTCTCCAGCCAATCCCAATTTCAAAAATTACCGTCTTCCAAAACACCACCCTACCCAAATTGCCAACGCACCCTTCCTCACCCAAATAGTGAGATCCACAAAAACCTTAATTAAACCCAGTAGAGCAAATATATAAGCCTACTCAGCCAAATTTGTAGAACAACTCCTTAATCATTACAACCCTGAAGCAAGGAAAATATTGCCTCCCCAACAACCAACCAGACTGGCCATAGCCGCCAAAGATACGTCGCCCAGGTCCCCAAATATATAAGACCCCTTCGTAGGCAAGTAGAACCCATCGAGCCCCCTGCCATCAGCACAGAGGCCCGCTCAGAGCTTCTAAGCATCCTCCTTGCCCAAAAAGGAACCTTAATTCAAAAAATTGCTAATCTACAAACCAGACTTCCATTTGACCCTGACACCACTGAACATTCTTTTATCCTGCAATTCCAAATGAGTGCTGCCTCAATAACATTTCTCACCAGAGAAATTCGCTCCCTCAGGATCGAACTTGAAACCACTGAGCGCCAAATAAGCTCCTTCGAAATCCTTACCAGAACCGAACTTATACAGCTAATACAAAGCTGCTCCCAACTTCATCCAAACACAAATTCAATCCATACAAACTACCCTCCATCAACCCTATAAACTCCACCAATTAACTACCATCTTCTCTCCATATTCCATTCTCCCAAGCACAAGCTTGGCCCAAAAGAAAGGCTCCTTGATTACACTTCTCTAAAATTCCAGACATGGTGCAATCATTACATGCGTTAGAATAATGATGTCATAAAACATGACACACATTTCAAGCACACATATATACCAGTTCACTAACGCTTTTATCCTCTCTATCCAATCTTTTTTCCTATCTTTCACCTATTACTTCCCGCTCATATCCTTTCTTTCCTCTTCCTTTCTTTCTCTTTTTTCTAGTCCCCCCTGTGCATTCCATTCTCTCTTGTCCTCTCCTCTCATTTATTTTTCCTATCCTATCCTCATTTCCCTTCTTCTTCACTCTACTACTATCCCCTTTCTTTTGACATTCCTTTTCCTCTCCATCCTTCATCACAATTGCTCTCTTTTCTCCTTTTTACTATTTTTCCTTCTTTTTTCCCTTTCTTCTTTCTCCTGTCACCTACTCACCCTTTCCTTCCCTTTCTACTGTTTTCTCCCTTCTCTATCCTCCCATTTCCTATCCTTCCTTTCACTTATTACTTCCCCTTCATATCCTATCTTTCCTTTCCTTTTCATTCTTTTTTTCCTCTTTCTTTCTATTCTTTTGTTTCCTATGCATTCCATTCCTTTCCCTTCCTTTCCATTCCCTTTTCCATCCTTTCTTGTCCTCTCTTGTCCTCTCCTTTCATTTATTTCCTCCCCTCCTTTCCCTTTCTTTCCTTTGCCTTCCTTCTTCTTCACTCTACTCCTATCTCCCTTCTTTTGCCAGTCCTTTTCCTCTCCTTTCTTCATCACAATTTCTCTCGTTTTTCCTCTTTACTATTCACCCACTTTCCTTTTCCTTCTTTCTTTTCCATCTCCTTCCCTTCTGTCCCCTACTCTCCCTTTCCTTCCCTTTCTACTGTTTTCTCCCTTCTCTATCCTCTCTTTCCTCCCATCTCCTTTCGTTCCTTTCACTTATTACTTCCCCTTCATATCCTATCTTTCCTTTCCTTTTCTCCTCTTTCTTTCTATTCTTTTGTTTCCAGCATTCCAATTCCATTCCTTTCCCTTCCTTTCCTTTCCCTTCCTTTCCTTTCCCTTCCTTTCCTTTCCCTTCCTTTCCTTTCCTTTCCCTTCCCTTATCTTTCCCTTTTCCATCCTCTCTTGTCCTCTCCTTTCATTTATTTTTCCCCTCCTATCCTCCTTTCCCTTCCTTCTTCTCCACTCTACTCCTATCCCCCTTATTTTACCATTCCTTTTCCTCTCCTTTCTTCATCAAAATTTCTCTCTTTTCTCCTCTTTACTATTCACTCACTTTCCTCTTGCTTCTTTCTTTCTCTTCCTCTTCCCTTTCTTCTTTCTCCTGTCCCCTACTTTCTCTTTCTACTGTTTTCTCCCTTCTCTATCCCCTCTTTCCTCCAATCTCCTTTCCTTCCTTTCACTTATTACTTCCCCTTCATATCCTATCTTTTCTTTCCTTCTATCTACCCCCTCCTATCTTTTTCCCCTCTTTCCTCCTCACTTCAATCCTACCCTCATTCGTACATCTCTTTTCTTTCTCCTTACACCTTACGACTTACCTGTCGCAATTACCAAAGAACCGTATCTCACGTGGACCACTAGATGGCGCTTGTGAGTCTTTGCAAAGGACCCTCCCACCCTAAATCCTTTGTTACCGTTTAAACTCATGCCCTGCTATAGGCTCGCATGTTTATATAAAAAAAAAAAAAAAAAACCGCCGCAATTTTCGGCCAAAAATAATTTAAACAAACAAATACTACAACTAATCAAAGCCTTTTATATCAATACTCCCGTCCACCAGCTAAACGATATATATAAATAATTTAATAAAAACATTAACATATACAATTAATAAAGTTCAGTGTCGCCTGAACTCATCATATAAACAAGCTAAAAGTTTCCAAAATTTGGCATCTCTGTCGTTTTCGCTTAGATTATGTCATCTCTATCGTTTATATACATACTTGTACCGCCCTCCCTCCCTCTGCTTACACGCATTACATCTTCTCTCTTACGCCTGTCGGCCGCGACGCCTGCCCGTTGTCGCCGGCCGGTCGTCGCCTGATCGCTGTCGCCTTTGACGCGCTTCATTTTCTTCTCTCCTTACTCACGATCGGCGAACTGCATGTGTCGCATTGTCGCGGCTTACTCTTCACAGTATGCTGCGAATATTTAACCGAAACAGAAGTGCGTGCTCTATAATAACTCTCAAAGTGATCTTGCCGTCGGTAAAATAATTTTTCGAAAAAAAATAATATATCCAGTGTGTTCAATACAAACAAATTATTTAATCGTGCGTGTGCAATTAAATTAATTCAACACTTTTTTATTTTTTAAATAATACTTGGCCTTTCTATCTTCTTCACCCTACTCCTATCCCCCCTCCTTTTGCCTCTCCTTCTCCTCTCGTCTCTCCACCTCAAATTCTCTCTTTTCCTCTCTTTCCCATTCACCCACTCTCCTGTCCCCTATTCCCTTCCTTCCCACTGCTTTCTTCTGCCTTCCCTATCCTCTCTTTCCTCCCCTTCACCTATTACTTCCCCTTCATATCCTATCTTTCCTTTCCTTTCCTCCCCTTTCTTTTTATTCTTTTCTGTTCATTCCATTCCTTTCTGTTATCCTTCCCTCCTCCTTACCCTTTTATTTTATTTTTCCCCTCCTACTTGCCTTTTACCTTTCTTTTTCCTCTGCCCTCTTCTCCACTAGTTCTCTCTTTTCCCTGCCTTACCATCCATCCACTTTTCTTTTCGTTCTCTCTCTTCCATCCCCTTCCCTTCCTTCTTTCTCCTGTCCCCTACCTCCTTTCTACTGTCTCCTCCCTCCTCTATCCTCTCTTTCTCCCACCTCCTTTCCTTCATCTCACATATTACTTTCCCTTCATATCTTATCTTTCCTTTCCTTTCCCTCTCCCCTCTTTCTCTCTACTCTCTTCTTTCCTGTCCACTCCTTTCCTCTCCTTTCACTAATCTCTCCCTTCTTCATCCTCTCCTTTCATTTCCCCTCCTTACTCTTTCTTTCCTTTTTCTTCCTTCTTCTCCACTCACTCCTATCCCCCTTCTTTTGTTATCTCTCTTTTTTTCACCACAATTCCTGTCCTCCCTATCCATTCACTTTAATCTTCCCTCCTTCTTTTTCACCCCTCTCCCTTTCATCTTTCCCCTGTCCCTTACTCTCCCTTTCTTTCCCTTTCTACTGTTTTCTCCCTTTCCTCCAATCAACTTTCCTTCCTTTTCACTTATTTCTTCCCCTTCATACCCTACCTTTCCTTTCCTTTCCCTTTCTTCTCTCCTCTTTCTTTCTATTATTTTCTTTCCTGTTACCTCCATTCCCCTCCCTTCCCTTATACTTCCCTATTCCATCCTCTCTTGTCCTCTCCTTTTATTCTTTTTCCCCCTCCTCTCCTCCTTTCCCTTTCTTCCCTTTCCCTTCCTTCTTATCCACTCTACTCCTATCCCCCTTCTCCTGACATTCCTCTCACTCCCTTTTTCTCTCCACAATTCCTTTCCTTCTCTCCACTATCCACTCACTCTCCTTTTCCCTCCTTCTTTTTCATCCCCTCCCCGCCTTAACCTTTCTCTCTTCTTCACCCTACTCCTATCCCCCCTATTTTGCCTTTCCTTCTCCTCTCCTCTCTTCACCTCAAATTCTCTCTTTTCCTCTCTTTCCCATCCACCCACTCTCCTGTCCCCTATTCCCTTCCTTCCCACTACTTTCTTCTGTCTTCCCTATCCTCTCTTTCCTCCCATCTCCTTTCCTCCCCTTCACCTATTACTTCCCCTTCATACCTTATCTTTCCTTTCCCTCTCCCCTCTTTCTTTCTATCCTCTTCTTTCCTGTTCATTCATTTCCTTTCCTTTCACTAATCTCTCCCTTCTCCTTCCTCTTCTTTCATTTCCCCTCCTTACTCTTTCTTTCCTTTTTCATCCTTCTTCTTCACTCACTCCTATCTCCCTTCTTTTCTTATCTCTCCTTTCTTCATCACAATTCCTCTCCTTTCTATCCATTCACTTTCCTTTTCCCTCCTTCTTTTTCACCCCTCTCCCTTTCATCTTTCCCCTGTCCCTTACTCTCCCTTTCTTTCCCTTTCTACTGCTTTCTCCCTTTCCTCCAATCACCTTTCCTTCCTTTTCACTTATTTCTTCCCCTTCATACCCTACCTTTCCTTTCCCTTCCTTTCCCTATCTCTCCTTTTTCTTTCTATTATTTTGTTTTCTGTTATCTCCATTCCTTTTCCCTTCCCTTACCCTTCCCTATTCCATCCTCTCTTGTCCTCTCCTTTTATTCTTTTTCCCCCTCCTATCCTCCTATCTTCCTTTCCCTTCTTCCCTTTCCCTTCCTTCTTACCCACTCTACTCCTATCCCCCTTCTCCTGACATTCCTCTTACTCCCTTTCCCTCTTCACAACTCCCTTCCTTCTCTCCACTATCCACTCACTCTCCTTTTCCTTCTTTCTTTTTCATCCCCTCCCCTTTTCTTCTATCTCCTGTCTCATACTCTTTGTTTCCTTCCCTTTCTACTGCTTCCTCCCTTTCCTCCCATCTCTTTTCCTAACTTTCACTAATTACTTCCACTCCATATTATATCCCCCCTCTCCCTTTCTTTCCTTTTCCCCTCTTTCTTTCTGTTCTTTTCTTTTCTATGCATTCTATTCCTTCCCCTTCCTCTCCTTCCCTTCCCTTCTTCCCCTTTTCCATCCCTTCTTTCAGTTTTCTTCTTTTCCTTCTCTTCCTTTCTTTCATTTCTTTTCTTTTCCCCTTTCTGCTATCCACCCACCCTCCTCTACATCCCCCTTTCCCGTCCTTCTCTCTCCTGTCCCCCTACTCTCCTGTAACCTGCCCCTCTTCCAAACTTAGACTCCATACTGTAATACCTTATACCCCCTCTCTATTGCCAAAACTCCTCCTTCCAATTACAACATCTCCGCTGCACTGAAGAAACCATAGACAAAGATATGTGGGTTCACTTGTGTACCTTTCTTCTTTACTTCTTGAAAACTGGCAAACTAAAAATCCTATCAAACTGCCCTACCTGACACTCCCACTTCTACTGTACTGCTACACCATGGACATATGTGGATTCACCTGTGCACGTTTCACAGTCTTTTAGAAGTCCTATATTACTCCAATTACCCCCATAACCTCTTACCCCGCCTCTTTTATACCAAAGCCAGGTGGGTTTGCTTACAAACTTTTCCCAAGCACTAAACTCACTCTTCTCCTACTATAACCAAAGACTTACCTGTCGTAGTTACCAAAGAACCGTATCTCACGTGGACCACTAGATGGCGCTTGTGAGTCTCTGCAAAGGACCCTCCCACCCTAAATCCTTTGTTACCGTTTAAACTCATGCCCTGCTATAGGCTCGCATGTTTATAAAAAAAAAAAAAAAAAAAAAAAAAGACTCCAGGCCTAGATAGAGTGGACAATCATGTTATCAAACTGCTTCCAGACAAAGCTCTCCTCTACCTCATCCTTATCTACAACAGCTCCCTACGCTTTGAACACTTCCCTAATAAGTGGAAACTTGCAGCGGTTACAATGATTCTCAAACCCGGCAAGCCCACTGAAAACCTAGCCTCCTACAGACCCATTAGTCTACTCTCAGCACTCTCAAAAATTTTTGAAAAAGTCATCCTCAAACGCATGTTTGAACACCCACAGTTCAAAATGTTCATCCCAAACCACCAATTTGGCTTCCGATATAAACACTCTACCGACCAACAACTCTCACGAGTCACTCAATTTATACTCAAGGCTTATGAGGATAATAAATACTCCTCTGCCGTCTTTATTGACATCCAAGAAGCCTTTGACAGAGTATGGCACCCAGGATTGCTCTCCAAACTCAAACCAATCTTACCTCAAAAACTGTTCAAACTCCTAAGAAGCTACCTATCAGAAAGAACATTCATTGTTGAATGCGACCCCAATGCAAGATCCTCTCCTAAAAACATCCTCGCAGGTGTCCCACAAGGCAGTGTCCTTGGACCCATCCTATACACAATCTTCTCGTCTGACCTTCCTGATCCCAGTGTATTACACCCAAGCGTCCGGGGCTGCGCCCTAAACTCAAGATCGCTAATAGCAACCTATGCGGACGACACAGTTGTCATGTCGACCTCAGACTCAATCACTTCCGCAGAACACCAAGTTGAAATACTACTCAATGATCTTCTGACCTGGTCAAACAAATGGTGCATTAAAATAAATGCAAGCAAGACAGCCCATGTCCTCTTCACTCTCAGAAATGACGATGAAATGGTCCTAACAGAAGCCAGCCCCCAACTAATGGGCCTATCCATTGAAACCAAAACCTCTCATCCATACCTAGGAGTCCATCTTGACAAGAAACTCACGTTGTAGATCACAACTTAACTGGCTCATAAACAAAGACAGTAAACTTCCAACTGACTGTAAAACCCTCCTCTATAAGGAACTAATCTCCCCCATCTGGCAATATGCCATTCCCATCTGGGTTCACTCTCCAGCCAATCCCAATTTCAAAAAATTACCGTCTCCCAAAACACCACCCTACGCCAAATTGCCAACGCACCCTTCCTCACCCAAAATAGTGAGATCCACAAAAACCTTAAATTAAACCCAGTAGAGCAAATATATGAAGCCTACTCAGCCAAATTTGTAGAACAACTCCTTAATCATTACAACCCTGAAGCAAGGAAAATAATTGCCTCCCCATACATTACAACCAGACTGGGCCATAGCCGCCAAAAATACGTCGCCCAGGTCACCAAATATATAAGACCCCTTCGTAGGCAAGTAGAACCCATCGAGCCCCCTGCCATCAGCACAGAGGCCCGCTCAGAGCTTCTAAGCATCCTCCTTGCCCAAAATGGAACCTTAATTCAAAAAATTGCTAATCTACAAACCAGACTTCCATTTGACCCTGACACCACTGAACATTCTTTTATCCTGCAATTCCAAATGAGTGCTGCCTCAATAACCTTTCTCACCAGAGAAATTCGCTCCCTCAGGATCGAACTTGAAACCACTGAGCGCCAAATAAGCTCCTTCGAAATCCTTACCAGAACCGAACTTATACAGCTAATACAAAGCTGCTCCCAACTTCATCCAAACACAAATCAATCCATACAAACTACCCTCCATCAACCCTATAAACTCCACCAATTAACTACCATCTTCTCTCCATATTCCATTCTCCCAAGCACAAGCTTGCCCAAAAGAAAGGCTCCTTGATTACACTTTTCTGAAATTCCAGACATGGTGCAATCATTACATGCCTTAGAATAATGATGTCATAAAACATGACACACATTTCAAGCACACATATATACCAGTTCACTAACGCTTTTATCCTCTCTATCCAATCTTCCTTCCTATCTTTCACCTATTACTTCCCGCTCATATCCTTTCTTTCCTCTTCCTTTCTTTCTCTTTTTTTCTAGTCCCCCCTGTGCATTCCATTCTCTCTTGTCCTCTCCTCTCATTTATTTTTCCTATCCTATCCTCATTTCCCTCCTTCTTCTTCACTCTACTACTATCCCCTTTCTTTTGACATTCCTTTTCCTCTCCATCCTTCATCACAATTGCTCTCTTTTCTCCTCTTTACTATTCACCCATTTCTTTTCCTTCTTTATTCCCTTTCTTCTTTCTCCTGTCACCTACTCACCCTTTCCTTCCGTTTCTACTGTTTTCTCCCTTCTCTATCCTCCCATTTCCTATCCTTCCTTTCACTTATTACTTCCCCTTCATATCCTATCTTTCCTTTCCTTTTCTTTCCTTTCTTTTCTCCTCTTTCTTTCTATTCTTTTGTTTCCTATGCATTCCATTCCTTTCCCTTCCTTTCCTTTCCCTTTTCCCTATCCTTTCCCTTTTCATCCTCTCTTGTCCTCTCCTTTCATTTATTTTCCCCTCCTATCCTCCTTTCCCTTTCTTTCCTTTCCCTTCCTTCTTCTTCACTCTACTCCTATCCCCCTTCTTTTGCCATTCCTTTTCCTCTCCTTTCTTCATCACAATTTCTCTCTTTTCTCCTCTTTACTATTCACCCACTTTCCTTTTCCTTCTTTCTTTTCCATCCCCTTCCCCTTTCTTCCCTGTCCCCTACTCTCCCTTTCCTTCCCTTTCTACTGTTTTCTCCCTTCTCTATCCTCTCTTTCCTCCCATCTCCTTTCCTTCCTTTCACTTATTACTTCCCCTTCATATCCTACTTCCTTTCCTTTCTTTCCTTTCCTTTTTCTCCTCTTTCTTTCTATTCTTTTGTTTCCTGTGCATTCCATTCCTTTCCCTTCCTTTCCTTTCATTCCTTTCCCTTCCCTTATCTTTCCCTTTTCCATCCTCTCTTGTCCTCTCCTTTCATTTATTTTCCCCTCCTATCCTCCTTTCCCTTCTTTCCTTTCCTTCCCTTCTCTTCTCACTCTACTCCTATCCCCCTTCTTTTGCCATTCCTTTTCCTCTCCTTTCTTCATCACAATTTCTCTCTTTTCTCCTCTTTACTATTCACCCACTTTCCTTTTCCTTCTTTCTTTTTCATCCCCTTCCCTTTCTTCTTTCTCCTGTCCCCTACTCTCCCTTTCCTTCCCTTTCTACTGTTTTCTCCCTTCTCTATCCTCTCTTTCCTCCCATCTCCTTTCCTTCCTTTCACTTATTACTTCCCCTTCATATCCTATCTTTCCTTTCCTTCTATCTACCCCCTCCTATCCTTTTCCCCTCTTTCCTCCTCACTTCAATCCTACCCTCATTCGTACATCTCTTTTCTTTCTCCTTACACCCCCCACCCCTTCGTAGGCAAGTAGAACCCATCGAGCCCCCTGCCATCAGCACAGAGGCCCGCTCAGAGCTTCTAAGCATCCTCCTTGCCCAAAAAGCAAACTTAATTCAAAAAATTGCTAATCTACAAACCAGACTTCCATTTGACCCTGACACCACTGAACATTCTTTTATCCTGCAATTCCAAATGAGTGCTGCCTCAATAACATTTCTCACCAGAGAAATTCGCTCCCTCAGGATCGAACTTGAAACCACTGAGCGCCAAATAAGCTCCTTCGAAATCCTTACCAGAACCGAACTTATACAGCTAATACTAAGCTGCTCCCAACTTCATCCAAACACAAATTCAATCCATACAAACTACCCTCCATCAACCCTATAAACTCCACCAATTAACTACCATCTTCTCTCCATATTCCATTCTCCCAAGCACAAGCTTGGCCCAAAAGAAAGGCTCCTTGATTACACTTCTCTGAAATTCCAGACATGGTGCAATCTTTACATGCCTTAGAATAATGATGTCATAAAACATGACACACATTTCAAGCACACATATATACCAGTTCACTAACGCTTTTATCCTCTCTATCCAATCTTCCTTCCTATCTTTCACCTATTACTTCCCGCTCATATCCTTTCTTTCCTCTTCCTTTCTTTCTCTTTTTTTCTAGTCCCCCCTGTGCATTCCATTCTCTCTTGTCCTCTCCTCTCATTTATTTTTCCTATCCTATCCTCATTTCCCTTCTTCTTCACTCTACTACTATCCCCTTTCTTTTGACATTCCTTTTCCTCTCCATCCTTCATCACAATTGCTCTCTTTTCTCCTTTTTACTATTTTTCCTTCTTTTTTCCCTTTCTTCTTTCTCCTGTCACCTACTCACCCTTTCCTTCCCTTTCTACTGTTTTCTCCCTTCTCTATCCTCCCATTTCCTATCCTTCCTT
>JAWNOW010000251.1:0-16730 GCA_035045625.1 Drosophila formosana
TGTTGACTAAGCCATTCATGATTCAAATAATTATTCTGTATATCCGGGAAAATACTCTGAATCAATTCATTTTTATCCTGAACAACAGTGCAAAAATTGTCTGGTAGTTTAATGCATTGCGTATTTGGTTGCAGTTCTATTTTACCGTTCCCAATATCTAGTAGTTGTTCAGAAAATATTTGTGCTGATGGATCATTTTGCAATTGTACTCGCATATTTATGGTCAATCGAAGTGTTTCAACACTTCGCCATAAGAATGATTGTTTCAAACATGCATTAATCTCATCCGCGAAAGTAGAGCGAGGTATAACCGGTAAGGTCTGCCGGAAGTCACCAGACAAAAGTAAGATAGCACCACCGAAAAGTTTATTATTGCTGTTTAAATCTTGCATAGTTCTGTTTAATGCTTCAAGTGAATATTTGTGTGCCATTGTGCACTCATCCCAAATTATTATAGAACTTTTCCGCAACACTGCAGCTATTCCACTATTCTTTTTGATGTTACACATTGCATCTGGTTTATTATGAACGTCCAATGGCAGCTTGAATGTTGAATGTGCTGTTCGCCCACCATCCAGTAAAGTAGCCGCAATGCCTGACGATGCTACTGCTAATGCGATTTTTTGTTGCGACCGTATTTTGGCAAGAATCAACGATATCAAACATGTCTTACCGGTTCCACCGGGTGCATCCAAGAAAAAAAAACCGCCTTGTTCAGCAGCAACAGCCAGCATAATCCGATCATAAATAATTTTTTGTTCTTATTTCAAATTTACCACTTAATCATTATGGTATGCCATCACCTAATCAATAAAATTATACAGGCAGCGAGTCGTCACGCGCTCTTCACAATCGCCCATAAAATAAATTTGAAGAAATTTCGGATTGTTATCAGGCATTGGCATCAGTTATCCGATTTTATGGTACACCTGGCCTTGAATTTTGAATGTAGTTTCAAAATTACGTCCATCGGATACACGATCGCAAATTTTAGTTGCCCCAAATGACGTCATTTGGAAGCAAGAATTAAATTTGCGTATCTTGCGCAAAAATAATTTGGAATCATCTGAATTGCCAGTAAGAAGGGATAATAAAGGCTCCGGCGGAGCGGGTAGAGGTGACAGCACAACTTTTCCTGATGCGCAGCACATGCCGGCTGATTCATTCCGAAATTTCAATGCCTGACAATATTGACATACTTTATCCATTCCACCGAAAGCAATTTTTGAATGCGCTGAGTAGTTAATATCTGGTGCATATTCAAAGGCAAGCTGAACGAATGATGCACGTGTTAATGAGCGGCTGATCCGTTGCCTTTGTCGATCTAGTACTCGTACTATAGCTATGTTTCGTTTTCGTGCCGCTCTTGTTCTCGTAATATTCTGTTGCAGACGTTCGTCATGCTGTTCTTGAGATTCTTGTGCACGACTTTCTGCAGTCCTGATTCTTTGAGCTGCATTTCTTGTTTCGATTTGTTCTGGTAATTGCTGAGCTCTTTCAACACGTTTGCGTCGTGACCCTTTGCTGCTCGCGTTGTTGAGGTTAGATTTTTTCGGTGGCATTTGACTGAAAATAATAATTTAATCGTTTAAATATTAGAAAGAGGAACTGAAAAACATGTTATCATAGCACATTGAAATAATAAGTGCAAAATAATTTTCAATGAAGGTTAAATAAAAATAATATAAAAATTTTTGTACAATTATTGAAAAAGTGTGGGGAGCTTTGTGCCATTTTCTCATTAATTAACTTTTATAAAACTATGTGATATTACTTACATGTATAAATTGAAATTATTGTTCCTGTGCTCCTACTGTGGCTTTGTCTCGTTCTCCTGCTGCTCTTGTTCTTATGATATTCTCTTGAAGACGTTCGTTACACTGTTCTTGAGATTCTTGTGCATGACCTTCTGCTGTCCTGATTCTTTGAGCTGGATTTCTTGATTCAATTTGTTCTGCCAACTGATGGGCTCTTTTAATACGTTTGCGTCGTGCCTCTCTGGTGCTCGCGTTGTTGAGGTTAGATTTTTTCCGTGGCATTTGATTGAAAATAATAAATTAATCGTTTAAATATTAGAAAAAAAAATTGAAAATCATTCTAAGTAACTTTTGTAATTATCTGATAATACTGACATGTACATATTTCAATTATAGAGTTTGAATAATAATTTCAATAAGAATTGAAATACTAATTTAAAGCAGCGCCATCTATTGATTACTTACTCGACCCGAGTCGAAAGGTATCGACATCTCTTAGAATCATTTGGAGTTAACAGAAAATTGTGACTGTCAAATAATAACAGACAAATAATTAGCAATAAATTAAAATTGCGACTATAATTTGAGATTTAAACTATCCTATCTCTCAAGTTAGATCGAACTGCACATGATGTGCGAATTTTAATATAATCGGTTAAGTGGTTTAGGAGTCCATTGAGGACAAACATTGTGACACGAGATTTATATATATTAATGGGGTCGGAGATGCCTCCTTCTGCCTGTTACATACATTTTCTGTTGGCACTAAGTTATAATACCCTTCTACCCTATGGGTAGCGGGTATTAAAAAGAAATTTTTTTCGAAATAGTAAAAACTGTATAATCGACAAAATCACAGACTTTAAATAAAGAAATCAACAAAATTGGAAAATTGTAAAATTTGTTGAATTAAAAAAATCTTGAAAAATGCAAAAATTCACAAAATTCAAAAATCGACATAAATTTAAAATTTTGAAAAATTTCCCAAATTTTATAAAAAAATAATGTTATACCAAAATATTAAAAACTGTAAAATCGACAAAAATCACAAAGCTCTCTAAATTAAGAAATTGTCAAAATTGGAAAATTGAAAAATTTGTTAAATTAAAAATATCAATAAAAATTAAAAAATTTCCAAAATTTAAAAATCAACAAAAATTTAAAATTTGGAAAAATTCCAAAATTTGATAAAAATTGAAGATAAAAAATAAGTTCTTCAAATTAAGAAATCGAAAAAATTGGAAAATTGTAAAATTTGTTGAACTAAAAATATCGAGAAAAATGCAAAAATTCCCAAAAATTCAAAAATCGACAAAAAAATTATAATTCCGAATAAAATAAAGAAATCGACAAAAATTGGAAAACTTTAAAATTTGTTAAATTAAAAATATCGAGAAAATTGCAAAAATTTCCAAAATTCAAAATCGACAAAAATTTAAAATTTCGAAAAATTTCCGAAATTCGTTTAAAAAAGAAAATTTTTCAAAATAGTAAAAACTGTAAAATCGACAAAATCACAAAGTTTTTTAAATAAGCAAATCAAAACAAGTGAGAAAGCTACAGTCGAGAGGACTCGACCGTATGATACCCGCAACCCATTTCGAGAGAAAAAAAAAATTTTAATAGTATTTTAACAACAAATATACCAAAAATATACTGAATTTTGTGTTTTGTTTGTATATATTTGAAAATAACGGTTAAAAATCCACAACACCGACGTGGTCACACTGTCAACTAAACAAACAACGCGTAGCAGCTGCAAGTGAATTCCTTGTTTTTCACTCGATCTCAACCAAATTCACAGGAATCATTGAGAATATAATTGTTACTATGCATACCAAAATTCAATGCTCTAGGTCTATTATTACGGCTTTTACAGTTTTTGGGGGCGGAAAGGGGCGTGGCAAAATTCTAAAACAATCTTGATCTGCGTAAGACTTACACGAATGCTGTTACCAAATTTGATATCTCTAGGTCATTCACACACTTAATACGTCCATATGCACTGGGCACAAAAATTTTGATAAATAGTTACACGAATAACTTTTGTTCTACTTGTCCGATTTGTACCAAAATCACAGGGTATATTAAGAGTGTCAAGCGCAAATGGGTTACCAAATTATACATCATTACACAAAGAACTTTTGGAGTTATACCCGATTTACTAAAAAAAAACTTGGCTTTTTCTAGATTAATGCTTATTGTGGGCGAAGGGGGCGTGGCATCCAACTTTTGAAATAAACTTGATCTGCGTAGGATATGAAGGAAACTTTTTGCCAAATTTGGTGTCTCTATGTCTTATAGTCTCTGAGATCCAGGTGTTCATACGGACAGACAGACGGACAGACGGACAGACGGACATGGCTATATCATCTCGGCTGTTGACGCTGATCAAGAATATATATACTTTATGGGGTCGGAGATGCCTTCTTCTGCCTGTTACATACATTTTCTGTTGGTACTAAGTCATAATACCCTTCTACCCTATGGGTAGCGGGTATAAAAATTGGAAAATTGTAAAATTTGTTAAATTAAAAATATTGAGAAAAATGCAAAAATCCCCAAAATGCAAAAATCTACATAAATTTGAAATTTGGAAAAATTAAAAAAATTGATAATAATAAATTAGATTTTTTTCCAAAAAAGTAAAAACTGTAAAATCACAAATTTATCTAAATTGAGAAATCGACAAAAATAAAAATATTTTTAAGATTTATTGAATTAAAACTATCCAAAAAAATGCAAAATTTCTGAAAATAAAAAATTTACAAAAATTTAAAATTTCGAAAAATTGCCAAAATTTAGAAAAACAATTTTTTTTTTCAAAATAGTAAAAACTGTTAAATCGACAAAATCACAAAGCTCTCTAAATTAAGAAAATCGACAAAATTGGAAAATTGTAAAATTTGTTGAATTAAAAATATCAAGGAAAATTCAAAAATTCCCAAAATTCAAAAATCGACAAAAACGTAAAATTTGGAAAAATTCCTAAATTTGATAAAAAAAAAAATTTTTTTTCGAGATAGTAAAAACTGTAAAATCGACAAAATCACAAATTTTAAATAAAGAAATCAACAAAATCGGGAAATTGTAAAATTTGTTGAATTAAAAAAATCGAGAAAAATGCAAAAATTCCCAAAATTCAAAAATCGACATAAATTTAAAATTTTGAAAAATTTCCGAAATTTCATAAAAAAAAAATTTTATACCAAAATATTAAAAACTGTAAAATCGACAAAAATCACAAAGCTCTCTAAATTAAGAAATTGTCAAAATTGGAAAATTGAAAAATTTGTTAAAAATAGAAGATAAACAAGTAAGAAAGCTACAGTCGAGAGTGCTCGACCGTATGATACCCGCAACCCATTTCGAGAGAAAACAAAAAACTTAAATGATATTTTAACAAAAAATATACCGAATATACTAAAACTTGTTTTTTGTATATAATTGAAAAAAGTGGGTAAAAATCCACAACACCGTCATATGGTCAACTAAACAAACAAAGCGCGGGCAGCTGCAAATGAATTTTGCATATAAAATTGATTTTTTAATAACTTCCTTATTTTCATTCGATCTCAACCAAATTCACAGGAATCATTGCGAATATAATTATTATTATGCACACCATAATTCAATGCTCTAGGTCTATTATTACGGCTTTTACAGACTTGTGGGGGCGGAAAGGGGCGTGGCATCCAACTTTTGAAATAAACTTGATCTGCGTAGCACCTATAGGAGTACTGTCCCCAAATTTGGTAGCTCTAGCTCTTATAGTCTCTGAGATCTAGGTGTTCATACAGACGGACAGACGGACAGACGGACAGACTGACAGACGGACATGGCTTATCGTCTCGGCTGTTGACGCTGATCAAGAATATATATACTTTATGGGGTCGGAGATGCCTCCTTCTGCCTGTTACATACATTTTCTGTTGGCACTAAGTTATAATACCCTTCTACCCTATGGGTAGCGGGTATAAAAATGAAATTTTTTTTCGAAATAGTAAAAACTGTAAAATCGACAAAATCACAAATTCTTTAAATAAAGAAATCAACAAAATTGGAAAATTGTAAAATTTGTTGAATTAAAAAAATCGAGAAAAATGCAAAAATTCACAAAATTCAAAAATCGACATAAATTTAAAATTTTGAAAAATTTCCGAAATTTTATAAAAAACAATTTTACACCAAAATATTAAAAACTGTAAAATCGACAAAAATCACAAAGCTCTCTTAATTTAGAAATTGTCAAAATTGGAAAATTGAAAAATTTGTTAAATTAAAAATATCAATGAAAATTCAAAAATTCCCAAAATTCAAAAATCAACAAAAATTTAAAATTTGGAAAAATTCCAAAATTTGATAAAAATTGAAGATAAAAAAGAAGTTCTTCAAATTAAGAAATCGAAAAAATTGTAAAATTGTAAAATTTGTTGAATTAAAAATATCGAGAAAAATGCAGAAATTCCCAAAAATTCAAAAATTGACAAAAAATTAAAAATTCCGAAAAAGTTTCGAAATTTAAAAAAAAAGAGTTTTTTTCAAAATAGTGATAACTGTAAAATCGACAAAATCACAAAGTTCTTTAAATAAAGAAATCGACAAAATTGGAAAACTGTAAAATTTGTTAAATTAAAAATATCGAGAAAATTGCAAAAATTTCCAAAATTCAAAATCGACAAAAATTTAAAATTTCGAAAAATTTCCGAAATTCGTTTAAAAAAGAAAATTTTTCAAAATAGTAAAAACTGTAAAATCCACAAAATCACAAAGTTCTTTAAATAAGCAAATCTAAAAAATTGAAAAATTGTAAAATTTGTTAAATTAAAAATATCGAGAAAAATGCAAAAATTCCCAAAATGCAAAAATCTACATAAATTTGAAATTTGGAAAAATTAAAAAAATTGATAAAAATAAAAAAGATTTTTTTCCAAAAAAGGAAAAACTGTAAAATCACAAATTTATCTAAATTGAGAAATCGACAAAAATAAAAATATTTTTAAGATTTATTGAATTAAAACTATCCAAAAAAATGCAAAATTTCTGAAAATGAAAAATTTACAAAAATTTAAAATTTCGAAAAATTGCCAAAATTTAGAAAAACAATTTTTTTTTTCAAAATAGTAAAAACTGTTAAATCGACAAAATCACAAAGCTCTCTAAATTAAAAAAATCGACTAAATTGGAAAATTGTAAAATTTGTTGAATTAAAAATATCAAGGAAAATTCAAAAATTCCCAAAATTCAAAAATCGACAGAAACGTAAAATTTGGAAAAATTCCTAAATTTGATAAAAAAAAAGAAATTTTTTTCGAAATAAAATCGAAAAAATCACAAACTTTAAATAAAGAAATCAACAAAATCGGAAAATTGTAAAATTTGTTGAATTACAAAAAATCGAGAAAAAATGCAAAAATTCCCAAAATTCAAAAATCGACATAAATTTAAAATTTTGAAAAATTTCCGAAATTTCATAAAAAAAAAATTTTATACGAAAATATTACAAACGGTAAAATCGACAAAAATCACAAAGCTCTCTAAATTAAGAAATTGTCAAAATTGGAAAATTGAAAAATTTGTTAAAAATAGAAGATAAACAAGTAAGAAAGCTACAGTCGAGAGTGCTCGACCGTATGATACCCGAAACCCATTTCGAGAGAAAACAAAAAACTTAAATGATATTTTAACAAAAAATATACCGAATATACTAAAATGTGTGATTTGTATATATTTGAAAAAGCGGCTAAAAATCCACAACACCGTTATGGTCATACTGTCAACTAAACAAACAAAGCGCGGGCAGCTGCAAATGAATTTTGCATATAAAATTGATTCTTTAATAACTTCCTTATTTTCATTCGATCTCAACCAAATTCACAGGAATCATTGCGAATATAATTATTATTATGCACACCATAATTCAATGCTCTAGGTCTATTATTACGGCTTTTACAGACTTGTGGGGGCGGAAAGGGGCGTGGCATCCAACTTTTGAAATAAACTTGATCTGCGTAGCACCTATAGGAGTACTGTCCCCAAATTTGGTAGCTCTAGCTCTTATAGTCTCTGAGATCTAGGTGTTCATACAGACGGACAGACGGACAGACTGACAGACGGACATGGCTATATCGTCTCGGCTGTTGACGCTGATCAAGAATATATATACTTTATGGGGTCGGAGATGCCTCCTTCTGCCTGTTACATACATTTTCTGTTGGCACTAAGTTATAATACCCTTCTACCCTATGGGTAGCGGGTATAAAAATGAAATTTTTTTCGAAATAGTAAAAACTGTAAAATCGACAAAATCACAGACTTTAAATAAAGAAATCAACAAAATTGGAAAATTGTAAAATTTGTTGAATAAAAAAAATCTTGAAAAATGCAAAAATTCACAAAATTCAAAATTCGACATAAATTTAAAATTTTGAAAAATTTCCGAAATTTTATAAAAAACAATTTTACACCAAAATATTAAAAACTGTAAAATCGACAAAAATCACAAAGCTCTCTTAATTTAGAAATTGTCAAAATTGGAAAATTGAAAAATTTGTTAAATTAAAAATATCAATGAAAATTCAAAAATTCCCAAAATTCAAAAATCAACAAAAATTTAAAATTTGGAAAAATTCCAAAATTTGATAAAAATTGAAGATAAAAAAGAAGTTCTTCAAATTAAGAAATCGAAAAAATTGTAAAATTGTAAAATTTGTTGAATTAAAAATATCGAGAAAAATGCAGAAATTCCCAAAAATTCAAAAATTGACAAAAAATTAAAAATTCCGAAAAAGTTTCGAAATTTAAAAAATAAGAGTTTTTTTCAAAATAGTGATAACTGTAAAATCGACAAAATCACAAAGTTCTTTAAATAAAGAAATCGACAAAATTGGAAAACTGTAAAATTTGTTAAATTAAAAATATCGAGAAAATTGCAAAAATTTCCAAAATTCAAAATCGACAAAAATTTAAAATTTCGAAAAATTTCCGAAATTCGTTTAAAAAAGAAAATTTTTCAAAATAGTAAAAACCGTAAAATCCACAAAATCACAAAGTTCTTTAAATAAGCAAATCTAAAAAATTGAAAAATTGTAAAATTTGTTAAATTAAAAATATCGAGAAAAATGCAAAAATTCCCAAAATGCAAAAATCTACATAAATTTGAAATTTGGAAAAATTAAAAAAATTGATAAAAATAAAAAAGATTTTTTTCCAAAAAAGGAAAAACTGTAAAATCACAAATTTATCTAAATTGAGAAATCGACAAAAATAAAAATATTTTTAAGATTTATTGAATTAAAACTATCCAAAAAAATGCAAAATTTCTGAAAATGAAAAATTTACAAAAATTTAAAATTTCGAAAAATTGCCAAAATTTAGAAAAACAATTTTTTTTTCAAAATAGTAAAAACTGTTAAATCGACAAAATCACAAAGCTCTCTAAATTAAAAAAATCGACAAAATTGGAAAATTGTAAAATTTGTTGAATTAAAAATATCAAGGAAAATTCAAAAATTCCCAAAATTCAAAAATCGACAGAAACGTAAAATTTGGAAAAATTCCTAAATTTGATAAAAAAAAAGAAATTTTTTTCGAAATAAAATCGAAAAAATCACAAACTTTAAATAAAGAAATCAACAAAATCGGGAAATTGTAAAATTTGTTGAATTACAAAAAATCGAGAAAAAATGCAAAAATTCCCAAAATTCAAAAATCGACATAAATATAAAATTTTGAAAAATTTCCTTAATTTTATAAAAAAAAATTTTATACCAAAATATTAAAAACTGTAAAATCGACAAAAATCACAAAGCTCTCTAAATTAAGAAATTGTCAAAATTGGAAAATTGAAAAATTTGTTAAAAATAGAAGATAAACAAGTAAGAAAGCTACAGTCGAGAGTGCTCGACCGTATGATACCCGCAACCCATTTCGAGAGAAAACAAAAAACTTAAATGATATTTTAACAAAAAATATACCGAATATACTAAAACGTGTTTTTTGTATATAATTGAAAAAAGCGGGTAAAAATCCACAACACCGTTATGGTCAACTAAACAAACAAAGCGCGGGCAGCTGCAAATGAATTTTGCATATAAAATTGATTCTTTAATAACTTCCTTATTTTCATTCGATCTCAACCAAATTCACAGGAATCATTACGAATATAATTATTATTATGCACACCATAATTCAATGCTCTAGGTCTATTATTACGGCTTTTACAGACTTGTGGGGGCGGAAAGGGGCGTGGCATCCAACTTTTGAAATAAACTTGATCTGCGTAGCACCTATAGGAGTACTGTCCCCAAATTTGGTAGCTCTAGCTCTTATAGTCTCTGAGATCTAGGTGTTCATACAGACGGACAGACGGACAGACTGACAGACGGACATGGCTTATTGTCTCGGCTGTTGACGCTGATCAAGAATATATATACTTTATGGGGTCGAAGATGCCTCCTTCTGCCTGTTAAATACATTTTCTGTTGGCACTAAGTTATAATACCCTTCTACCCTATGGGTAGCGGGTATAAAAATGAAATTTTTTTCGAAATAGTAAAAACTGTAAAATCGACAAAATCACAGACTTTAAATAAAGAAATCAACAAAATTGGAAAATTGTTAAATTTGTTGAATTAAAAAAATCGAGAAAAATGCAAAAATTCCCAAAATTCAAAATTCGACATAAATTTAAAATTTTGAAAAATTTCCGAAATTTTATAAAAAACAATTTTACACCAAAATATTAAAAACTGTAAAATCGACAAAAATCAAAAAGCTCTCTAAATTTAGAAATTGTCAAAATTGGAAAATTGAAAAATTTGTTAAATTAAAAATATCAATGAAAATTCAAAAATTCCCAAAATTCAAAAATCAACAAAAATTTAAAACTTGGGAAAATTCCAAAACTTGATAAAAATTGAAGATAAAAAAGAAGTTCTTCAAATTAAGAAATCGAAAAAATTGGAAAATTGTAAAATTTGTTGAATTAAAAAAATCGAGAAAAATGCAAAAATTCCCAAAATTCAAAATTCGACATAAATTTAAAATTTTGACAAATTTCCGAAATTTTATAAAAAACAATTTTAAACCAAAATATTAAAAACTGTAAAATCGACAAAAATCACAAAGCTCTCTAAATTTTAGAAATTGTCAAAATTGGAAAATTAAAAAATTTGTTAAATTAAAAATATCAATGAAAATTCAAAAATTCCCAAAATTCAAAAATCAACAAAAATTTAAAATTTGGAAAAATTCCAAAATTTGATAAAAATTGGAGATAAAAAAGAAGTTCTTCAAATTAAGAAATCGAAAAAATTGTAAAATTGTAAAATTTGTTGAATTAAAAATATCGAGAAAAATGCAGAAATTCCCAAAAATTCAAAAATCGACAAAAAATTTAAAATTCCGAAAAATTTTCGAAATTTAAAAAAAAAAATTTTTTTCAAAATAGTGAAAACTGTAAAATCCACAAAATCACAAAGTTCATAAATAAGCAAATCGAAAAAATTGGAAAATTGTAAAATTTGTTAAATTAAAAATATCGAGAAAAATGCAAAAATTCCCAAAATGCAAAAATCTACATAAATTTGAAATTTGGAAAAATTAAAAAATTTGATAAAAATAAATAAGATTTTTTTCCAAAAAAGTAAAAACTGTAAAATCACAAATTTATCTAAATTGAGATATCGACAAAAATAAAAATATTTTTAAGATTTATTGAATTAAAACTATCCAAAACAAGTAAGAAAGCTACAGTCGAGAGTGCTCGACCGTATGATACCCGCAACCCATTACGAGAGAAAACAAAAAGCTTGAATAATACTAACAAAAAATATACCACCGAATATACAAAAATTTGTTTTTTTGTATATAGATATTTTTTTTTTTAATCCATTAAATACCGACATGGTCACTCTGCAACTAAACAAACAAAGCGCGAGCAGCTGCAACTGAATTTTGCATATAAAATTGATTCTTTAATAACTTCCATGTTTTTCATTCGATCTCAACAAAATTCACAGGAGTCATTGAGAGTATAATTATTATTATGCATACCAAAATTCAATGCTCTAGGTCTATTATTACGGCTTTTACAGTTTTTGGGGGCGGAAAGGGGCGTGGCAAAAATCTAAAACAAACTTGATCTGCGTAAGACCTACACGAATACTGTCACCAAATTTGATATCTCTAGGTCATTCACACACTTAATACGTCCATATGCACTGGGCACAAAAATTTTGATAAATAATTTAACGAATAACTTTTGTTCCGCTTATCCGATTTGTACCAAGATTACAGGGTATATTAAGAGTGTCAAGCGCAGATGGGTTACCAAATAACACATCAGTACACAAAGAACTTTTGGAGTAATACGCGATTTACATGAAAAAAAACTTGACTTTTTCTAGATTAATGCTTATTGTGGGCGAAGGGGGCGTGGCATCCAACTTTTGAAATAAACTTGATCTGCGTAGGGTATGAAGGAAATTTTTTGCCAAATTTGGTGTCTCTATGTCTTATAGTCTCTGAGATCCAGGTGTTCATACGGACAGACAGACGGACAGACTGACAGACGGACAGACGGACATGGCTATATCATCTCGGCTGTTGACGCTGATCAAGAATATATATACTTTATGGGGTCGGAGATGCCTCCTTCTGCCTGTTACATACATTTTCTGTTGGCACTAAGTCATAATACCCTTCTACCCTATGGGTAGCGGGTATAAAAATGCAAAATTTCTGAAAATGAAAAATTTACAAAAATTTTAAATTTCGAAAAATTGCCAAAATTTAGAAAAACAATTTTTTTTTTCAAAATAGTAAAAACTGTTAAATCGACAAAATCACAAAGCTCTCTAAATTAAAAAAATCGACAAAATTGGAAAATTGTAAAATTTGTTGAATTAAAAATATCAAGGAAAATTCAAAAATTCCCAAAATTCAAAAATCGACAAAAACGTAAAATTTGGAAAAATTCCTAAATTTGATAAAAAAAAATAAATTTTTTTCGAAATAGTAAAAACTGTAAAATCGACAAAATCACAAAGTTTAAATGAAGAAATCAACAAAATCGGAAAATTGTAAAATTTGTTGAATTACAAAAAATCGAGAAAAATGCAAAAATTCCCAAAATTCAAAAATCGACATAAATTTAAAATTTTGAAAAATTTCCAAAATTTTATAAAAAAAAATTTTATACCAAAATATTAAAAACTGTAAAATCGACAAAAATCACAAAGCTCTCTAAATTAAGAAATTGTCAAAATTGGAAAATTGAAAAATTTGTTAAAAATAGAAGATAAACAAGTAAGAAAGCTACAGTCGAGAGTGCTCGACCGTATGATACCCGCAACCCATTTCGAGAGAAAACAAAAAACTTAAATGATATTTTAACAAAAAATATACCGAATATACTAAAACGTGTTTTTTGTATATATTTGAAAAAAAAGCGGGTAAAAATCCACAACACCGTTATGGTCAACTAAACAAACAAAGCGCGGGCAGCTGCAAATGACTTTTGCATATAAAATTGATTCTTTAATAACTTCCTTATTTTCATTCGATCTCAACCAAATTCCCAGGAATCATTGCGAATATAATTATTATCATGCACACCATAACTCAATGCTCTAGGTCTATTATTACGGCTTTTACAGACTTGTGGGGCGGAAAGGGGCGTGGCATCCAACTTTTGAAATAAACTTGATCTGCGTAGCACCTATAGGAGTACTGTCCCCAAATTTGGTAGCTCTAGCTCTTATAGTCTCTGAGATCTAGGTGTTCATACAGACGGACAGACGGACAGACTGACAGACGGACATGGCTTATTGTCTCGGCTGTTGACGCTGATCAAGAATATATATACTTTATGGGGTCGAAGATGCCTCCTTCTGCCTGTTAAATACATTTTCTGTTGGCACTAAGTTATAATACCCTTCTACCCTATGGGTAGCGGGTATAAAAAATAAAAACTGTGAAATCGACAAAATCACAGACTTTAAATAAAGAAATCAACAAAATTGGAAAATTGTAAAATTTGTTGAATTAAAAATATCAATGAAAATTCAAAAATTCCCAAAATTCAAAAATCAACAAAAATTTAAAATTTGAAAAAAATTCCAAAATTTGATAAAAATTGAAGATAAAAAAGAAGTTCTTCAAATTAAGAAATAAAAAAAAATTGGAAAATTGTAAAATTTGTTGAATTAAAAATATCGAGAAAAATGCAGAAATTCCCAAAAATTCAAAAATCGACAAAAAATTTAAAATTCCGAAAAAGTTTCGAAATTTAAAAAAAAGAATTCTTTTCAAAATAGTGAAAACTGTAAAATCGACAAAATCACAAAGTTCTTTAAATAAAGAAATCGACAAAATTGGAAAACTGTAAAAGTTGTTAAATTAAAAATATCGAGAAAATTGCAAAAATTTCCAAAATTCAAAATCGACAAAAATTTAAAATTTCGAAAAATTTCCGAAATTCGTTTAAAAAAGAAAATTTTTCAAAATAGTAAAAACTGTAAAATCGACAAAATCACAAAGTTCTTTAAATAAGCAAATCGAAAAAATTGGAAAATTGTAAAATTTGTTAAATTAAAAATATCGAGAAAAATGCAAAAATTCCCAAAATGCAAAAATCTACATAAATTTGAAATTTGGAAAAATTAAAAAATTTTATAAAACTAAATAAGATTTTTTTCCAAAAAAGTAAAAACTGTAAAATCACAAATTTATCTAAATTGAGAAATCGACAAAAATAAAAATATTTTTAAGATTTATTGAATTAAAACTATCCAAAAAAATGCAAAATTTCTGAAAATGAAAAATTTACAAAAATTTAAAATTTCGAAAAATTGCCAAAATTTAGAAAAACAATTTTTTTTTTAAAATAGTAAAAACTGTTAAATCGACAAAATCACAAAGCTCTCTAAATTAAGAAATCGACAAAATTGGAAAATTGTAAAATTTGTTGAATTAAAAATATCAAGGAAAATTCAAAAATTCCCAAAATTCAAAAATCGACAAAAACTGATAAAAAAAAAGAATTTTTTTTCGAAATAGCAAAAACTGTAAAATCGACAAAATCACAAACTTTAAATAAAGAAATCAACAAAATCGGAAAATTGTAAAATTTGTTCAATTAAAAAAATCGAGAAAAATGCAAAAATTCCCAAAATTCAAAAATCGACATAAATTTAAAATTTTGGAAAATTTCCGAAATTTTATAAAAAAAAAATTTTATACCAAAATATTAAAAACTGTAAAATCGACAAAAATCACAAAGCTCTCTAAATTAAGAAATTGTCAAAATTGGAAAATTGAAAAATTTGTTAAAAATAGAAGATAAACAACTAAGAAAGCTACAGTCGAGAGTGCTCGACCGTATGATACCCGCAACCCATTTCGAGAGAAAACAAAAAACTTAAATGATATTTTAACAAAAAATATACCGAATATACTAAAACGTGTTTTTTGTATATATTTGAAAAAAGCGGCTAAAAATCCACAACACCGTTATGGTCATACTGTCAACTAAACAAACAAAGCGCGGGCAGCTGCAAATGAATTTTGCATATAAAATTGATTCTTTAATAACTTCCTTGTTTTTCATCTCAACCAAATTCACAGGAATCATTGCGAATATAATTATTATTATGCACACCATAATTCAATGCTCTAGGTCTATTATTACGGCTTTTACAGACTTGTGGGGGCGGAAAGGGGCGTGGCATCCAACTTTTGAAATAAACTTGAGCTTTTATAGTCTCTGAGATCTAGGTGTTCATACAGACGGACAGACGGACATGGCTATATCGTCTCGGCTGTTGACACTGATCAAGAATATATATACTTTACAAGACAAGCTGACCCGGCCACGCGTTGCTGTGGCTAAAGTTTTTGTTATATTACATTATAGTAAACAATCTAAGAGGAACAATAAGAAAACATCAGTCACGGAGTCCACTATGCTTTTTCACACAGATGGTATTTGTAAAAAAATATGGTGATCTCCTTATTTGACTTTCTACTACTATAACCCTTTAGTACAATGAAATTATTTACGAACAAAGACGAAAATGTTGATGTTGGTATACAAATTCACTGGATTGAGATTTGAAGGGGAAGTACGTTGAATACAATTAATTAAAATGTTCTTACACTTGATATTAAGCATAAATCAATAGATACAAAATAAAAATTGATCAGATTTATTGTTTCCATTTAATTTTATAACAAATATATGTATATTACAGTATAATACAGTCAATAACATGTGACGCTTAAACTCATGAATGAGGTAGGCTAGGCAGACAGTCTTAAACTTTTAAACATTAATATTTATTTTTTTGAATTATAAATACTTTCAATTTCAATTTAATTTAACACCAATCGGTGCACAATGTTTTTGGTTAACCTGTCTTTAGCTAACACAAATAGATTCGACGGTTTCCCAACACGTGAACACGCAACATATAGTTGCCCATGAGAAAAACATGGATTTTCCAAATCTAAACCACAAATGGACATTGTTTGACCTTGAGATTTATTTATAGACATGGCGAAAGCTAAACGAATTGGAAACTGTAGCCTTTTGAAGGGTATGGTAGAATCTGATGGTATCATCGGAATACGTGGCAGCAGGACCACTTTTCCTTTAAACTTCCCAGCCGAAATGGTTGCTTCAAGAATGTTTCCGGTGATCTTTTTGATGACCAAACGCGGACCGTTACATAATTGAGGTGGATTCAAATTACGGAGGAGAATAATAGGGGAACCAATCTTTAATCGAAGATTATGTGGTGGCATTCCAGGGATATCTAATGAATTTAAAAATTCAATCGGAAAATTTACACTTTCATTTTCATCAACAACAGTATCGATTGATTTAAAAGACATCAGATCGCCTGGTAAAAACTGTTGTATCTGGAAGTTAATTTCGTCAACATCAACGTTTTTGGCTGCCAAAATCGC
>JAWNOW010000254.1:0-20717 GCA_035045625.1 Drosophila formosana
TTCTGAAAAAAATTTTCATTTTTTTATAAATTTTTCGAAGTTTTAAATTTTTGTCGATTTTTGAATTTTGGGAGTTTTTGCATTTTTTTCGATATTTTTAATTCAACAAATATTACAATTTTCCCATTTTGTCGAGTTCTTAATTTAGAGAAATTTTTTACAGTTTTTACAATTAAAAAAAAAATTTTTTTTCGAGTTTTGAAATATTCTGAAATTTAAAATGTTTGTGGATTTTTGAATTTTGGGAATTTTTCTCGATTGTTTTAATTCAACAAATTTTCCAATTTTCCAATTTTGTCGATTTCTTAATTAATAGAAAATTTCGATTTTATATTTTTTATTTTAGAAAAAATTTCCTTTTTTTCAGCTAATTACGGAATTTTTTCCAAAATTTTAAATTTTTTTTTGATTTTTGAATTTTGGGAATTTTTGCATGTTTCTCGATATTTGTAATTCAACAAATTTTAGAATTTTCAAATTTTGTCGATTTCTTTATTTAGAGAATTTTGTGATTTTATCGATTTTACAGTTTTTACAATTCTGAAAAAAATTTTCATTTTTTTATAAATTTTTCGAAGTTTTAAATTTTTGTCGATTTTTGAATTTTGGGAGTTTTTGCATTTTTTTCGATATTTTTAATTCAACAAATATTACAATTTTCCCATTTTGTCGAGTTCTTAATTTAGAGAAATTTGCGATATTACAGTTTTTACAATTAAAAAAAAAATTTTTTTTCGAGTTTTGAAATATTCTGAAATTTAAAATGTTTGTGGATTTTTGAATTTTGGGAATTTTTATCGATTGTTTTAATTCAATAAATTTTCCAATTTTCCAATTTTGTCGATTTCTTAATTAATAGAAAATTTCGATTTTATCTTTTTTATTTTAGAAAAAATTTCCTTTTTTTCAGCTAATTACGGAATTTTTCCAAAATTTAAAATTTTTTGTTGATTTTTGAATTTTGGGAATTTTTGCATGTTTCTCGATATTTGTAATTCAACAAATTTTACAATTTTCAAATTTTGTCGATTTCTTTATTTAGAGAATTTTGTGATTTTGTCGATTTTACAGTTTTTAAAATTTTGAAAAAAATTTTCTTTTTTTTATAAATTCTTCGAAGTTTTAAATTTTTGTTGGTTTTTTTAATTTTCGGAATTTTTGCCTTTTTATACCCGCTACCCATAAGGTAGAAGGGTATTATAACTTAGTGCCAACAAAAAATGTATGTAACAGGCAGAAGGAGGCATCTCCGACCACATAAACTATATATATTCTTGATCAGTGTCAACAGCCGAGACGATATAGCCATGTCCGTCTGTCCGTCTGTCAGTCTGTCCGTATGTCCGTCTGTATGAACACCTAGATCTCAGAGACTATAAGAGCTAGAGCTACCAAATTTGAGGACAGTACTCCTATAGGTCCTACGCAGATCAAGTTTATTTCAAATGTTGGATGCCACGCCCCTTTCCGCCCACAAAAGTCTGTAAAAGCTGTAATAATAGACCTAGAGCATTGAATTTTGGTGCGCATAATAATAATTATATTTTTAATGATTCCTGTGAATTTGGTTGAGATCGAATAAAAAACAAGGAAGTTATTAAAGAATCAATTGTAATGCAAAATTCACTTGCAGCTGCCCGCGCTTTGTTTGTTTAGTGGACAGTGTGACGGTGTTGTAGATTTTTACCCGCTATTTTCAAATATATACAAAAAAACAATTTTTAGTGTATTTGGTATATTAAATATATATAAAACAAGTAAGAAAGCTACAGTCGAGAGTTCTCGACCGTATGATACCCGCAACCCATTTCGAGAGAAAACAAAAAGCTTGAATGATATTTTAACAAAAAATATACCACCGAATATACTAAAATTTGTATTTTTGTATATAGATTTTTTTTTTAAATTCATTAAATACCGACATGGTCACTCTCAACTAAACAAACAAAGCGCGAGCAGCTGCAACTGAATTTTGCATATAAAATTGATTCTTGATCTGCGTAAGACCTACACGAATACTGTCACCAAATTTGATATCTCTAGGTCATTCACACACTTAATACGTCCATATGCACTGGGCACAAAAATTTTGATAAATGATTTATCGAATAACTTTTGTTCTACTTATCCGATTTGTACCAAAATTACAGGGTATATTAAGAGTGTCAAGCGTAAATTACACATCATTACACAAAGAACTTTTGGAGTTATACGCGATTTACATAAAAAAAAACTTGACTTTTTCTAGATTAATGCTTATTGTGGCATCCAAATTTTGAAATAAACTTGATCTGCGTAGGGTATGAAGGATCCTTTTTGCCAAATTTGGTGTCTCTATGTCTTATAGTCTCTGAGATCCAGGTGTTCATACGGACAGGCAGACGGACAGACTGACAGACGGACAGACGGACATGGCTATATCGTCTCGGCTGTTGACGCTGATCAAGAATATATGGGGTCGGAGATGCCTGCTTCTGCCTGTTACATACATTTTCTGTTGGCACTAAGTCATAATACCCTTCTACCCTATGGGTAGCGGGTATAAAAATATAATATTTTTTGTTAAAATATCATTTAAGTTTTTTGTTTTCTCTCGAAATGGGTTGCGGGTATCATACGGTCGAGCACTCTCGACTGTAGCATTCTTACTTGTTTTTAATATTTCGGTATTTTTGAATTTTTATTTTGTTGTTTGTATTTTGTGGTTTTTTTTTTTTTTAATTTCAACAAATACTTACAATTTTCCAATTTTGTCGATTTCTTGATTTAGAGAACTTTGTGATTATGTCGATTTTACAGTTTTTACAATTCGGAATAAAGTTTTTTTTTTTTTATAATTTTTTCGAAGTTTTAAATTTTTGCAATTTTTGATTTGAGAATTTTTGCATTTTTTTTGATATTTTTAATTCAACAAATTTTACAATTTTCCAATTTTGTCGAGTTTTTAATTTAGAGAATTTTGCGATTTTGTCGATTTCACAGTTTTTACAATTAAAAACTAAATTTTCTTTATTTCTTCGAAGTTCTGAAATATTCTGAAATTTAAAATGTTTGTGGATTTTTGAATTTTGGGAATTTTTGCATTTTTCTCGATATGTTTTAATTCAACAAATTTTACAATTTTCAAATTTTGTCGATTTCTTAATTAAGAGAATTTTGTCGATTTTATCTATTTTACAGTTTTTACAATTTTGAAAAAAGTTTTCTTTTTTTCAGCTAAATTTTACGGAATTTTTGTCGATTTTTGAATTTTGGAAATTTTTGGAATTTTTTTCGATATTTTTTTTGCGAGTTTTTAATTTATAGAAATTTTTGAATTTTGGGAATTTTTGCATGTTTCTCGATATTTGTAATGTCAACAAATTTTACAATTTTCAAATTTTGTCGATTTCTTTATTTAGAGAATTTTGTGATTTTGTCGATTTTACAGTTTTTAAAATTTTGAAAAAAATTTTTTTTTTTATAAAATTTGGATTTTTCGAAGTTTTAAATTTTTGTTAGTTTGTTAATTTTTCGAATTTTTACTGTCGATATTTTTAATTAACAAATTTTACAATTTTAAATTTTTTTTTTAAAATTTTTTACTTTTTATACCCGCTACCCATAGGGTAGAAGGGTATTATAAC
Organism: Drosophila formosana; assembly: GCA_035045625.1. NCBI lineage: Eukaryota > Metazoa > Arthropoda > Insecta > Diptera > Drosophilidae > Drosophila > Drosophila formosana. The sequence goes on from JAWNOW010000254.1 coordinate 3,627, forward strand.
TTAGTGCCAACAGAAAATGTATGTAACAGGCAGAAGGAGGCATCTCCGACCACATAAACTATATATATTCTTGATCAGTGTCAAGAGCCGAGACGATATAGCCATGTCCGTCTGTCCGTCTGTCAGTCTGTCCGTCTGTCCGTCTGTATGAACACCTAGATCTCAGAGACTATAAGAGCTAGAGCTACCAAATTTGAGGACAGTACTCCTATAGGTCCTACGCAGATCAAGTTTATTTCAAATGTTGGATGCCACGCCCCTTTCCGCCCACAAAAGTCTGTAAAAGCCGTAATAATAGACCTAGAGCATTGAATTTTGGTGTGCATAATAATAATTATATTTTTAATGATTCCTGTGAATTTGGTTGAGATCGAATAAAAAACAAGGAAGTTATTAAAGAATCAATTGTAATGCAAAATTCACTTGCAGCTGCCCGCGCTTTGTTTGTTTAGTGGACAGTGTGACGGTGTTGTAGATTTTTACCCGCTATTTTCAAATATATACAAAAAAACAATTTTTAGTGTATTTGGTATATTAAATATATATAAAAAAATATAATATTTTTTGTTAAAATATCATTTAAGTTTTTTGTTTTCTCTCGAAATGGGTTGCGGGTATCATACGGTCGAGCACTCTCGACGGTAGCATTCTTACTTGTTCTTAATATTTTTAATTCAACAAATATTACAATTTTCCAATTTTGTCGATTTCTTGATTTAGAGAACTTTGTGATTATGTCGATTTTACAGTTTTTAAAATTAGGAATAAAGTATTTATTTTCTTATAATTTATTCGAATTTTAAATTTTTGAATTTTAGAAATTTTTGCATTTTCCTTGATATTTTTAATTCAATAAATTTTACAATTTTCCAATTTTGTCGATTTTTTAATTTAGAGAATTTTGTGATTTTATCGATTTCACAGTTTTTACTATTTAGAACTAAATTTTCTTTATTTCTTCGAAATTCGGAATTATTCCAAAATTTAACATTTTTGTCGATTTTTGAATTTTGTGAATTTTTGCATTTTTCTCGATATTTTTAATTCAACAAATTTTAAAATTTTCAAATTTTGTCGATTTCTTTATTTAGAGAACTTTGTGATGTTGTCGATGTTACAGTTTTTGCTATTTTGAAAAAATTTTCTTTTTTTTATAAAATTTGGGATATTTTCCGAAATTTTAAATTTTGTCAATTTGTAAATTTTGTGAATTTTCGCGTATTTCTCGATATTTTTAATTAAACAAATTTTACAATTTTACAATTTTGTCTATTTGTTAATTAAGAGAACTTTGTGATTTTGTCGATTTTACAGTTTTTATACCCGCTACCCATAGGGTAGAAGGGTATTATAACTTAGTGCCAAAAGAAAATGTATGTAACAGGCAGAAGGAGGCATCTCCGACCCCATAAAGTATATATATTCTTGATCAGTGTCAACAGCCGAGACGATATAGCCATGTCCATGTCCGTCTGTCTGTCCGTCTGTCCGTCTGTCTGTTCGTATGAACACCTGGATCTCAGAGACTATAAGACATAGAGACACCAAATTTGGCAAAAAGGTTCCTTCATACCCTACGCAGATCAAGTTTATTTCAAAAGTTGGATGCCACGCCCCCTTCGCCCACAATAAGCATTAATCTAGAAAAAGTCAAGTTTTTTGTGTGTAAACTGCGTATAACTCCAAAAGTTATTTGTGTAATTATGTGTATTTTGGTAACCTATCTGCGCTTGACACTCTTAATATACCCTGTAATTTTGGTACAAATCGGATAAGTAGAACAAAAGTTATTCTTGAAATTATTTATCAAAATTGTTGTGCCCAATGTATATGGACGTTTTAAGTGTGTGAATGACCTAGAGATATCAAATTTGGTGGCAGTATTCGTGTAGGTCTTACGCAGATCAAGTTTGTTTTAGATTTTTTACACGCCCCTTTCCGCCCCTAGATCTCAGAGACTATTAGAGCAAGAGCTACCAAATTTGGGGAAAGTACTCCTATAGGTCCTACGCAGATCAAGTTTATTTCAAATGTTGGATGCCACGCCACTTTCCGCCCCCAAAAGTCTGTAAAATCCGTAATAATAGACCTAGAGCATTGCATTTTGGTGTGCATAATAATAATTATATTCTTAATGATTCCTGTGAATTTGGTTTAGAGCGAATAAAAAACAAGGAAGTTATTAAAGAATCAAGTGTATATGCAAAATTCACTTGCAGCTGCCCGCGCTTTGTTTGTTTAGTGGACAGTGTGACGGTGTTGTAGATTTTTACCCGCTATTTTCAAATATGTACAAAAAAACAATTTTTAGTGTATTTGGTATATTAAATATATATAAAAAAATATAATATTTATTGTTAAAATATCATTTAAGTTTTTTGTTTTCTCTCGAAATGGGTTGCGGGTATCATACGGTCGAGCACTCTCGACTGTAGCATTCTTACTTGTTCTTAATATTTTTAATTCAACAAATATTACAATTTTCCAATTTTGTCGATTTCTTGATTTAGAGAACTTTGTGATTATGTCGATTTTACAGTTTTTAAAATTAGGAATAAAGTATTTTTTTTCTTATAATTTATTCGAAATTTTAAATTTTTGAATTTTAGAAATTTTTGCATTTTCCTTGATATTTTTATTTCAAAAAATTTTACAATTTTGTCGATTTTTTAATTTAGAGAATTTTGTGATTTTGTCGATTTCACAGTTTTTACTATTTAGAACTAAATTTTCTTTATTTCTTCGAAATTCGGAATTATTCCAAAATTTAAAATTTTTGTCGATTTTTGAATTTTGGGAATTTTTGCATTTTTCTCGATATTTTTAATTCAACAAATATTACAATTTTCCCATTTTGTCGAGTTCGTAATTTAGAGAAATTGCAAGATTACAGTTTTTACAATTAAAAAAAATTTTTTTTGTCGAGTTTTCGAAATTTTCTGAAATTTTAAATTTTTGTCGATTTTTTAATTTTCGGAATTTTTGCCTTTTTATACCCGCTACCCATAGGGTAGAAGGGTATTATAACTTAGTGCCAACAGAAAATGTATGTAACAGGCAGAAGGAGGCATCTCCGACCACATAAACTATATATATTCTTGATCAGTGTCAACAGCCGAGACGATATAGCCATGTCCGTCTGTCAGTCTGTCCGTCTGTCCGTCTGTATGAACACCTAGATCTCAGAGACTATTAGAGCAAGAGCTACCAAATTTGGGGAAAGTACTCCTATAGGTCCTACGCAGATCAAGTTTATTTCAAATGTTGGATGCCACGCCCCTTTCCGCCCACAAAAGTCTGTAAAAGCCGTAATAATAGACCTAGAGCATAGGGTAGAAGGGTATTATAACTTAGTGCCAAAAGAAAATGTATGTAACAGGCAGAAGGAGGCATCTCCGACCCCATAAAGTATATATATTCTTGATCAGTGTCAACAGCCGAGACGATATAGCCATATCCATGTCCGTCTGTCTGTCCGTCTGTCCGTCTGTCTGTTCGTATGAACACCTGGATCTCAGACACTATAAGACATAGAGACACCAAATTTGGCAAAAAGGTTCCTTCATACCCTACGCAGATCAAGTTTATTTCAGAAGTTGATGCCACCCCCCCTACGCCCACAATAAGCACTAATCTTGAAAAAGTCAAGTTTTTTTGTATGTAAATCGCGTATAACTCCAAAAGTTCTTTGTGTAATGATGTGTAATTTGGTAACCTATCTGCGCTTGACACTCTTAATATACCCTGTACTTTTGGTACAAATCGGATAAGTAGAACAAAAGTTATTCATGAAATTATTTATCAAAATTGTTGTGCCTAATGTATATGTACGTTTTAAGTTTGTGAATGACCTAGAGATAGCAAATTTGGTGGAAGTATTCGTGTAGGTCTTACGCAGATCAAGTTTGTTTTAGATTTTTGCCACGCCCCTTTCCGCCCCCAAAAACTGTAAAAGCCGTAATAATGAACCTAGAGCATTGAATTTTTTATGCATAATAATAATTATATTCTAAATGGTTCCTGTGAATTTGGTTGAGATATAATGAAATACAAGGAAGTTATTCATGAATCAATTTTATATGCAAAATTCACTTGCAGCTGCTCGTGCAGTTAGTTGACAGAGTGACCATGTCGGTATTTAATGGATTTAAAAAAAATATGTATATACAAAAAAAAACAAATTTCAGTATATTCGGTGGTATATTTTTTGTTAAAATATCATTTAAAGTTTTTGTATTCTCTCGAAATGGGTTGCGGGTATCATACGGTCGAGCACTCTCAACTGTAGCTTTCTTACATGTTTATATAAAATTTCGGACATTTTTCGAAATTTTTAATTTTGTCGATTTGTAATTTTTGTGAACTTTCACGCATTTTTCGATTTTTGAATTTCAACAAATCTTACAATCTTCAAATTTTGTCGATTTCTTAATTAAGAGAACTTTGTGATTTTGTCGATTTTACAGTTTTTATTATTATTTTGTAAAAATTTTCATTTTTACATCGAATTTCGGAATTTTTCCGAAATTTGAAATTTTTGTCGATTTTTGAATTTTAGAAATATTTGCATTTTTACGATATTTTTAATTCAACAAATTGTACCATTTTCAAATTTTATCGATTTGTTTACTTAGAGAATTTTGTGGTTTTGTCGATTTTACAGTTTTTACAATTTTTAGTATATTTGGCATATTTTTTGTTAAAATATCATTAAAGTTTTTTGTTTTCACTCGGAATGGGTTGCGGGTATCATACGGTCGAGCACTCTCGACTGTAGCTTTCTTACTTGTCTTTTTTTATAAAATTTGGGATATTTTCCGAAATTTTAAATTTTGTCAATTTGTAAATTTTGTGAATTTTCGCGTATTTCTCGATATTTTTAATTCAACAAATTTTACAATTTTACAGAGTGACCATGTCGGTATTTAATGGATTTCTTAAAAATATGTTTATACAAAAAAAAACAAATTTTAGTATATTCGGTGGTATATTTCACGTATTTTTCGATTTTTGAATTTCAACAAATCTTACACTCTTCCAATTTTGTCGATTTCTTAATTAAGAGAACTTTGTGATTTTGTCGATTTTACAGTTTTTATTATTTTGAAAAAATTTTCTTTTTTACATCGAATTTTGGAATTTTTCCGAAATTTAAAATTTTTGTCGATTTTTGAATTTTGGGAATTTTGGCATTTTTCTCGATATGTTTTATTCAACAAATTTTACAATTTTCCATTTTTTCGATTTCTTTATTAAGAGAATTAAGTGATTTTGTCGATTTTACAGTTTTTACAATTTAAAAAAAAAATTTTTTTTATTTTAATTTTGGAAATTTTTTAAAATTTAAAATTTTTGTCGATTTTTGAATTTTTAGTTTTAAATTTTTGTCGATTATTGAATTTTGGGAATTTTTGAAATTTCCTTGGTATTATTAATTCAACAAATTTTACAATTTTCCAATTTTGTCGATTTGTTAATTAAGAGAACTTTGTGATTTTGTCGATTTTACAGTTTTTATACCCGCTACCCATAGGGTAGAAGGGTATTATAACTTAGTGCCAACAGAAAATTGTAACAGGCAGAAGGAGGCATCTTCGACCCCATAAAGTATATATATTCTTGATCAGTGTCAACAGCCGAGACGATATAGCCATGTCCGTCTGTCTGTCCGTATGAACACCTGGATCTCAGAGACTAAATTTGGCAAAAAGGTTCCTTCATACCCTACGCAGATCAAGTTTATTTCAAAAGTTAAATGCCACGCCCCCTTCGCCCACAATAAGCATTAATCTAGAAAAAGTCAAGTTTTTTTGTATGTAAATTGCGTATAACTCCAAAAGTTCTTTGTGTAATGATGTGTAATTTGGTATCCCATCTGCGCTTGACACTCTTAATATACCCTGTATTTTTTGGTCAAATCGGATAAGTAGAACAAAAGTTATTCGTGAAATTATTTATCAAAATTGTTGTGCCCAATGTATATGGACGTTTTAAGTGTGTGAATGACCTAGAGATATCAAATTTGGTGGCAGTATTCGTGTAGGTCTTACGCAGATCAAGTTTGTTTTAGATTTTTGCCACGCCCCTTACCGCCCCCAAAAACTGTAAAAGCCGTAATAATGAACCTAGAGCAATTTTGGTATGCATAATAATAATTATATTCTCAATGATTCCTGTGAATTTGGTTGAGATTTGGTGAGATTTTAACAAATTTACAATCTTCCAATTTGGTCGATTTCTTAATTAAGAGAACTTTGTGATTTTGTCGATTTTACAGTTTTTACATTCTGAAAATATTTTCTTTTTTTTAAATTTTTCGAAGTTTTAAATTTTTGTCGATTTTGGAATTTTGGGAATATTTTGGCATTTTTTTCGATATTTTTATTTCAACAAATTTTTCAATTTTCAAATTTTGTCGATTTCTTTATTAAGATGATTTTGTGATTTTGTCGATTTTAGCAGTTTTTACAATTTTGAGAATTTTACTTTTTCTTAATATTTTTAATTCAACAAATATTACAATTTTCCAATTTTGTCGATTTCTTGATTTAGAGAACTTTGTGATTATGTCGATTTTACAGTTTTTAAAATTAGGAATAAAGTATTTTTTTCTTATAATTATTCGAAATTTTAAATTTTTGAATTTTAGAAATTTTTGCATTTTCCTTGATATTTTTATTTCAAAAAATTTTACAATTTTGTCGATTTTTTAATTTAGAGAATTTTGTGATTTTGTCGATTTCACAGTTTTTACTATTTGAACTAAATTTTCTTTTTTCTTCGAAATTCGGAATTATTCCAAAATTTAAATTTTTGTCGTTTTTGTTTTGGAATTTTTGCATTTTTCTCGATATTTTTAATTCAACAAATTTACAATTTTCCAATTTTGTCGAGTTCGTAATTTAGAGAAATTGCAAGATTACAGTTTTTACAATTAAAAAAAATTTTTTTTGTCGAGTTTTCGAATTTTCTGAAATTTTAAATTTTTGTCGATTTTTTAATTTTCGGAATTTTTGCCTTTTTATACCCGCTACCCATAGGGTAGAAGGGTTTATAACTTAGTGCCAACAGAAATTATGTAACAGGCAGAAGGAGGCATCTCCGACCACATAAACTATTATTTTTGATCAGTGTCAACAGCGAGAGATATAGCCATGTCCGTCTGTCAGTCTGTCCGTCTGTCCGTCTGTATGAACACCTAGATTAGAGATATTAGAGCAAGAGCTACCAATTTGGGGAAAGTACTCCTATAGGTCCTACGCAGATCAAGTTTATTTCAAATGTTGGATGCCACGCCCCTTTCCGCCCACAAAAGTCTGTAAAAGCCGTAATAATAGACCTAGAGCATAGGGTAGAAGGGTATTATAACTTAGTGCCAAAAGAAAATGTATGTAACAGGCAGAAGGAGGCATCTCCGACCCCATAAAGTATATATATTCTTGATCAGTGTCAACAGCCGAGACGATATAGCCATGTCCGTCTGTGTGTCTGTCCGTCTGTCTGTCCGTATGAACACCTGGATCTCAGAGACTATAAGACATAGAGACACCAAATTTGGCAAAAAGGTTCCTTCATACCCTACGCAGATCAAGTTTATTTCAGAAGTTGATGCCACCCCCCCTACGCCCACAATAAGCACTAATCTTGAAAAAGTCAAGTTTTTTTTTATGTAAATCGCGTATAACTCCAAAAGTTCTTTGTGTAATGATGTGTAATTTGGTATCCTATCTGCGCTTGACACTCTTAATATACCCTGTATTTTTTGGTCAAATCGGATAAGTAGAACAAAAGTTATTCGTGAAATTATTTATCAAAATTGTTGTGCCCAATGTATATGGACGTTTTAAGTGTGTGAATGACCTAGAGATAGCAAATTTGGTGGCAGTATTCGTATAGGTCTTACGCAGATCAAGTTTGTTTTAGATTTTTGCCACGCCCCTTTCCGCCCCCAAAAACTGTAAAAGCCGTAATAATGAACCTAGAGCATTGAATTTTTTATGCATAATAATAATTATATTCTAAATGGTTCCTGTGAATTTGGTTGAGATATAATGAAATACAAGGAAGTTATTCATGAATCAATTTTATATGCAAAATTCACTTGCAGCTGCTCGTGCAGTTAGTTGACAGAGTGACCATGTCGGTATTTAATGGATTTAAAAAAAATATGTATATACAAAAAAAAACAAATTTCAGTATATTCGGTGGTATATTTTTTGTTAAAATATCATTTAAAGTTTTTGTATTCTCTCGAAATGGGTTGCGGGTATCATACGGTCGAGCACTCTCAACTGTAGCTTTCTTACATGTTTATATAAAATTTCGGACATTTTTCGAAATTTTTAATTTTGTCGATTTGTAATTTTTGTGAACTTTCACGCATTTTTCGATTTTTGAATTTCAACAAATCTTACAATCTTCAAATTTTGTCGATTTCTTAATTAAGAGAACTTTGTGATTTTGTCGATTTTACAGTTTTTATTATTATTTTGTAAAAATTTTCATTTTTACATCGAATTTCGGAATTTTTCCGAAATTTGAAATTTTTGTCGATTTTTGAATTTTAGAAATATTTGCATTTTTACGATATTTTTAATTCAACAAATTGTACCATTTTCAAATTTTATCGATTTGTTTACTTAGAGAATTTTGTGGTTTTGTCGATTTTACAGTTTTTACAATTTTTAGTATATTTGGCATATTTTTTGTTAAAATATCATTAAAGTTTTTTGTTTTCACTCGGAATGGGTTGCGGGTATCATACGGTCGAGCACTCTCGACTGTAGCTTTCTTACTTGTCTTTTTTTATAAAATTTGGGATATTTTCCGAAATTTTAAATTTTGTCAATTTGTAAATTTTGTGAATTTTCGCGTATTTCTCGATATTTTTAATTCAACAAATTTTACAATTTTACAGAGTGACCATGTCGGTATTTAATGGATTTCTTAAAAATATGTTTATACAAAAAAAAAACAAATTTTAGTATATTCGGTGGTATATTTCACGTATTTTTCGATTTTTGAATTTCAACAAATCTTACACTCTTCCAATTTTGTCGATTTCTTAATTAAGAGAACTTTGTGATTTTGTCGATTTTACAGTTTTTATTATTTTGAAAAAATTTTCTTTTTACATGAATTTCGGAATTTTTCCGAAATTTAAAATTTTTGTCGATTTTTGAATTTTGGGAATTTTGGCATTTTTCTCGATATGTTTTATTCAACAAATTTTACAATTTTCCATTTTTTCGATTTCTTTATTAAGAGAATTAAGTGATTTTGTCGATTTTACAGTTTTTACAATTTAAAAAAAAAAATTTTTTTTATTTTAATTTTGGAAATTTTTTAAAATTTAAAATTTTTGTCGATTTTTGAATTTTTAGTTTTAAATTTTTGTCGATTATTGAATTTTGGGAATTTTTGAAATTTCCTTGGTATTATTAATTCAACAAATTTTACAATTTTCCAATTTTGTCGATTTGTTAATTAAGAGAACTTTGTGATTTTGTCGATTTTACAGTTTTTATACCCGCTACCCATAGGGTAGAAGGGTATTATAACTTAGTGCCAACAGAAAATTGTAACAGGCAGAAGGAGGCATCTTCGACCCTATAAAGTATATATATTCTTGATCAGTGTCAACAGCCGAGACGATATAGCCATGTCCGTCTGTCTGTCCGTATGAACACCTGGATCTCAGAGACTAAATTTAGCAAAAAGGTTCCTTCATACCCTACGAAGATCAAGTTTGTTTCAAAAGTTAAATGCCACGCCCCCTTCGCCCACAATAAGCATTAATCTAGAAAAAGTCAAGTTTTTTTGTATGTAAATTGCGTATAACTCCAAAAGTTCTTTGTGTAATGATGTGTTATTTGGTATCCCATCTGCGCTTGACACTCTTAATATACCCTGTATTTTTTGGTCAAATCGGATAAGTAGAACAAAAGTTATTCGTGAAATTATTTATCAAAATTTTTGTGCCCAATGTATATGGACGTTTTAAGTGTGTGAATGACCTAGAGATATCAAAATTGGTGCCAGTATTCGTGTAGATCTTACGCAGATCAAGTTTGTTTTAGATTTTCGCCACGCCCCTTACCGCCCCCAAAAACTGTAAAAGCCGTAATAATGAACCTAGAGCATTGAATTTTGGTATGGATAATAATAATTATATTCTCAATGATTCCTGTGAATTTGGTTGAGATTTGGTTGAGATTTTAACAAATCTTACAATCTTCCAATTTTGTCGATTTCTTAATTAAGAGAACTTTGTGATTTTGTCGATTTTACAGTTTTTACAATTCTGCAAAATATTTTCTTTTTTTTATAAATTTTTCGAAGTTTTAAATTTTTGTCGATTTTTGAATTTTGGGAATTTTGGCATTTTTTTCGATATTTTTATTTCAACAAATTTTACAATTTTCAAATTTTGTCGATTTCTTTATTAAGAGAATTTTGTGATTTTGTCGATTTTACAGTTTTTACAATTTTGAAAAAAGTTTTCTTTTTTTTAATAAATTTGGGATATTTTCCGAAATTTTAAATTTTGTCAATTTGTAAATTTTGTGAATTTTCGCGTATTTCTCGATATTTTTAATTCAACAAATTTTACAATTTTACAATTTTGTCTATTTGTTAATTAAGAGAACTTTGTGATTTTGTCGATTTTACAGTTTTTATACCCGCTACCCATAGGGTAGAAAGGTATTATAACTTAGTGACAACAGAAAATGTATGTAACAGGCAGAAGGAGGCATCTCCGACCCCATAAAGTATATATATTCTTGATCAGTGTCAACAGCCGAGACGATATAGCCATGTCCGTCTGTGTGTCTGTCCGTCTGTCTGTCCGTATGAACACCTGGATCTCAGAGACTATAAGACATAGAGACACCAAATTTGGCAAAAAGGTTCCTTCATACCCTACGCAGATCAAGTTTGTTTCAAAAGTTAAATGCCACGCCCCCTTCGCCCACAATAAGCATTAATCTAGAAAAAGTCAAGTTTTTTTGTATGTAAATTGCGTATAACTCCAAAAGTTCTTTGTGTAATGATGTGTTATTTGGTATCCCATCTGCGCTTGACACTCTTAATATACCCTGTACTTTTTGGTCAAATCGGATAAGTAGAACAAAAGTTATTCGTGAAATTATTTATCAAAATTGTTGTGCCCAATGCATATGGACGTTTTAAGTGTGTGAAAGACCTAGAGATAGCAAATTTGGTGGCAGTATTCGTATAGGTCTTACGCAGATCAAGTTTGTTTTAGATTTTTGCCACGCCCCTTTTCGCCCCCAAAAACTGTAAAAGCCGTAATAATGAACCTAGAGCATTGAATTTTGGTATGCATAATAATAATTATATTGTAAATGGTTCCTGTGAATTTGGTTGAGATATAATGAAATACAAGGAAGTTATTCATGAATCAATTTTATATGCAAAATTCACTTGCAGCTGCTCGTGCAGTTAGTTGACAGAGTGACCATGTCGGTATTTAATGGATTTAAAAAAAATATGTATATACAAAAAAAAACAAATTTCAGTATATTCGGTGGTATATTTTTTGTTAAAATATCATTTAAGGTTTTTGTATTCTCTCGAAATGGGTTGCGGGTATCATACGGTCGAGCACTCTCAACTGTAGCTTTCTTACATGTTTATAATATTTCGGATATTTTTCGAAATTTTTAATTTTGTTGATTTGTAAATTTTGTGAGCTTTCACGTATTTTTCGATTTTTGAATTTCAACAAATCTTACACTCTTCCAATTTTGTCGATTTCTTAATTAAGAGAACTTTGTGATTTTGTCGATTTTACAGTTTTTACAATTCTGAAAAAAATTTTCTTTTTTTTATAAATTTTTCGAAGTTTTAAATTTTTGTCGATTTTTGAATTTTGGGAATTTTTGCATTTTTTTCGATATTTTTAATTCAACAAATATTACAATTTTCCCATTTTGTCGAGTTCTTAATTTAGAGAAATTTTTTACAGTTTTTACAATTAAAAAAAAAAATTTTTTTTCGAGTTTTGAAATATTCTGAAATTTAAAATGTTTGTGGATTTTTGAATTTTGGGAATTTTTCTCGATTGTTTTAATTCAACAAATTTTCCAATTTTCCAATTTTGTCGATTTCTTAATTAATAGAAAATTTCGATTTTATATTTTTTATTTTAGAAAAAATTTCCTTTTTTTCAGCTAATTACGGAATTTTTTCCAAAATTTAAAATTTTTTTTTGATTTTTGAATTTTGGGAATTTTTGCATGTTTCTCGATATTTGTAATTCAACAAATTTTAGAATTTTCAAATTTTGTCGATTTCTTTATTTAGAGAATTTTGTGATTTTGTCGATTTTACAGTTTTTACAATTCTGAAAAAAATTTTCATTTTTTTATAAATTTTTCGAAGTTTTAAATTTTTGTCGATTTTTGAATTTTGGGAGTTTTTGCATTTTTTTCGATATTTTTAATTCAACAAATATTACAATTTTCCCATTTTGTCGAGTTCTTAATTTAGAGAAATTTGCGATATTACAGTTTTTACAATTAAAAAAAAAATTTTTTTTTCGAGTTTTGAAATATTCTGAAATTTAAAATGTTTGTGGATTTTTGAATTTTGGGAATTTTTATCGATTGTTTTAATTCAATAAATTTTCCAATTTTCCAATTTTGTCGATTTCTTAATTAATAGAAAATTTCGATTTTATCTTTTTTATTTTAGAAAAAATTTCCTTTTTTTCAGCTAATTACGGAATTTTTTCCAAAATTTAAAATTTTTTGTTGATTTTTGAATTTTGGGAATTTTTGCATGTTTCTCGATATTTGTAATTCAACAAATTTTACAATTTTCAAATTTTGTCGATTTCTTTATTTAGAGAATTTTGTGATTTTGTCGATTTTACAGTTTTTAAAATTTTGAAAAAAATTTTCTTTTTTTTATAAATTTTTCGAAGTTTTAAATTTTTGTTGGTTTTTTTAATTTTCGGAATTTTTGCCTTTTTATACCCGCTACCCATAGGGTAGAAGGGTATTATAACTTAGTGCCAACAGAAAATGTATGTAACAGGCAGAAGGAGGCATCTCCGACCACATAAACTATATATATTCTTGATCAGTGTCAACAGCCGAGACGATATAGCCATGTCCGTCTGTCCGTCTGTCAGTCTGTCCGTCTGTCCGTCTGTATGAACACCTAGATCTCAGAGACTATAAGAGCTAGAGCTACCAAATTTGAGGACAGTACTCCTATAGGTCCTACGCAGATCAAGTTTATTTCAAATGTTGGATGCCACGCCCCTTTCCGCCCACAAAAGTCTGTAAAAGCCGTAATAATAGACCTAGAGCATTGAATTTTGGTGTGCATAATAATAATTATATTTTTAATGATTCCTGTGAATTTGGTTGAGATCGAATAAAAAACAAGGAAGTTATTAAAGAATCAATTATATGCACTTGCAGCTGCCCGCGCTTTGTTTGTTTAGTGGACAGTGTGACGGTGTTGTAGATTTTTACCCGCTATTTTCAAATATATACAAAAAAACAATTTTTAGTGTATTTGGTATATTAAATATATATAAAACAAGTAAGAAAGCTACAGTCGAGAGTTCTCGACCGTATGATACCCGCAACCCATTTCGAGAGAAAACAAAAAGCTTGAATGATATTTTAACAAAAAATATACCACCGAATATACTAAAATTTGTATTTTTGTATATAGATTTTTTTTTTAAATTCATTAAATACCGACATGGTCACTCTCAACTAAACAAACAAAGCGCGAGCAGCTGCAACTGAATTTTGCATATAAAATTGATTCTTGATCTGCGTAAGACCTACACGAATACTGTCACCAAATTTGATATCTCTAGGTCATTCACACACTTAATACGTCCATATGCACTGGGCACAAAAATTTTGATAAATGATTTAACGAATAACTTTTGTTCTACTTATCCGATTTGTACCAAAATTACAGGGTATATTAAGAGTGTCAAGCGTAAATTACACATCATTACACAAAGAACTTTTGGAGTTATACGCGATTTACATAAAAAAAAACTTGACTTTTTCTAGATTAATGCTTATTGTGGCATCCAAATTTTGAAATAAACTTGATCTGCGTAGGGTATGAAGGATCCTTTTTGCCAAATTTGGTGTCTCTATGTCTTATAGTCTCTGAGATCCAGGTGTTCATACGGACAGGCAGACGGACAGACTGACAGACGGACAGACGGACAGACGGACATGGCTATATCGTCTCGGCTGTTGACGCTGATCAAGAATATATGGGGTCGGAGATGCCTGCTTCTGCCTGTTACATACATTTTCTGTTGGCACTAAGTCATAATACCCTTCTACCCTATGGGTAGCGGGTATAAAAATATAATATTTTTTGTTAAAATATCATTTAAGTTTTTTGTTTTCTCTCGAAATGGGTTGCGGGTATCATACGGTCGAGCACTCTCGACTGTAGCATTCTTACTTGTTCTTAATATTTTTAATTCAACAAATATTACAATTTTCCAATTTTGTCGATTTCTTGATTTAGAGAACTTTGTGATTATGTCGATTTTACAGTTTTTAAAATTAGGAATAAAGTATTTATTTTCTTATAATTTATTCGAAATTTTAAATTTTTGAATTTTAGAAATTTTTGCATTTTCCTTGATATTTTTAATTCAAAAAATTTTACAATTTTCCAATTTTGTCGATTTTTTAATTTAGAGAATTTTGTGATTTTGTCGATTTCACAGTTTTTACTATTTAGAACTAAATTTTCTTTATTTCTTCGAAATTCGGAATTATTCCAAAATTTAAAATTTTTGTCGATTTTTGAATTTTGGGAATTTTTGCATTTTTCTCGATATTTTTAATTCAACAAATTTTACAATTTTCAAATTTTGTCGATTTTTTTATTAAGAGAATTTTGTGATTTTGTCGATTTTACAGTTTTTACAATTTTGAAAAAAGTTTTCTTTTTTTTTAATAAATTTTAAATTTTTGTCGATTTTTGAATTTTGGAAATTTTTGGAATTTTTTTCGATATTTTTTTTGCGAGTTTTTAATTTATAGAAATTTTTGAATTTTGGGAATTTTTGCATTTTTATCGATATTTTTATGTCAACAAATTTTACAAATTTTCAAATTTTGTCGATTTCTTTATTTAGAGAACTTTGTGATTTTGTCGATGTTACAGTTTTTGCTATTTTGAAAAAATTTTCTTTTTTTTATAAAATTTGGGATATTTTCCGAAATTTTAAATTTTGTCAATTTGTAAATTTTGTGAATTTTCGCGTATTTCTCGATATTTTTAATTCAACAAATTTTACAATTTTACAATTTTGTCTATTTGTTAATTAAGAGAACTTTGTGATTTTGTCGATTTTACAGTTTTTATACCCGCTACCCATAGGGTAGAAGGGTATTATAACTTAGTGCCAAAAGAAAATGTATGTAACAGGCAGAAGGAGGCATCTCCGACCCCATAAAGTATATATATTCTTGATCAGTGTCAACAGCCGAGACGATATAGCCATGTCCGTCTGTCTGTCCGTCTGTCCGTCTGTCTGTCCGTATGAACACCTGGATCTCAGAGACTATAAGACATAGAGACACCAAATTTGGCAAAAAGGTTCCTTCATACCCTACGCAGATCAAGTTTATTTCAAAAGTTGGATGCCACGCCCCCTTCGCCCACAATAAGCATTAATCTAGAAAAAGTCAAGTTTTTTTGTATGTAAATTGCGTATAACTCCAAAAGTTCTTTGTGTAATGATGTGTAATTTGGTATCCCATCTGCGCTTGACACTCTTAATATACCCTGTACTTTTTGGTACAAATCGGATAAGTAGAACAAAAGTTATTCGTGAAATTATTTATCAAAATTGTTGTGCCCAATGCATATGGAAGTTTTAAGTGTGTGAATGACCTAGAGATATCAAATTTGGTGGCAGTATTCGTATAGGTCTTACGCAGATCAAGTTTGTTTTAGATTTTTGCCACGCCCCTTTCCGCCCCCAAAAACTGTAAAAGCCGTAATAATGAACCTATTGAATTTTGGTATGCATAATAATAATTATATTCTAAATGGTTCCTGTGAATTTGGTTGAGATATAATGAAATACAAGGAAGTTATTCATGAATCAATTTTATATGCAAAATTCACTTGCAGCTGCTCGTGCAGTTAGTTGACAGAGTGACCATGTCGGTATTTAATGGATTTAAAAAAAATATGTATATACAAAAAAAAACAAATTTCAGTATATTCGGTGGTATATTTTTTGTTAAAATATCATTTAAGGTTTTTGTATTCTCTCGAAATGGGTTGCGGGTATCATACGGTCGAGCACTCTCAACTGTAGCTTTCTTACATGTTTTTATAAAATTTCGGATATTTTTCGAAATTTTTAATTTTGTCGATTTGTAAATTTTGTGAGCTTTCACGTATTTTTCGATTTTTGAATTTCAACAAATCTTACAATCTTCCAATTTTGTCGATTTCTTAATTAAGAGAACTTTGTGATTTTGTCGATTTTACAGTTTTTACAATTCTGAAAAAAATTTTCTTTTTTTTATAAATTTTTCGAAGTTTTAAATTTTTGTCGATTTTTGAATTTTGGGAATTTTTGCATTTTTTTCGATATTTTTAATTCAACAAATATTACAATTTTCCCATTTTGTCGAGTTCTTAATTTAGAGAAATTTGCGATATTACAGTTTTTACAATTAAAAAAAAAATTTTTTTTTCGAGTTTTGGAAATATTCTGAAATTTAAAATGTTTGTTGATTTTTGAATTTTGGGAATTTTTTGCATTTTTTTCGATATTTTTAATTCAACAAATTTTCCAATTTTGTCGATTTCTTAATTAATAGAAAATTTCGATTTTATATTTTTTATTTTAGAAAAAATTTCCTTTTTTTCAGCTAATTACGGAATTTTTTCCAAAATTTAAAATTTTTTGTTGATTTTTGAATTTTGGGAATTTTTGCATGTTTCTCGATATTTGTAATTCAACAAATTTTACAATTTTCAAATTTTGTCGATTTCTTTATTTAGAGAATTTTGTGATTTTGTCGATTTTACAGTTTTTAC
>JAWNOW010000259.1:0-12858 GCA_035045625.1 Drosophila formosana
ACAATACAAAACTATTTTCAATATTAAAAATATAAATATAAAAATATTATTAGACTGGTTTAAAGGCTACTTATTCAATTACAAACACAAGTTTTTGCGTTGTGAAGGACATAAAAGGAAATGGCTTTACAGGGTATAACTACAAAGGCAATTAACCAGCTATTTACAGCATAAAGTCTCCGATTGAACAAATATTTGATAATTGTGCGTATTTAAATAAAAACAAACCCAAAAATCCATTTGATTTTGAATTAAATTTCTTTTAAAATTCGGGAATAGAAGGATAGCAATGGAACTGATAAAAGAGATGCCAATCAAAAGTATTAGAGATTAACTTTAATACATTAGTTTTCTAATCAAAACAAAACGAAATCACATACTGGCATCTAATAGAAAAGGGTTAACCATTCGTAGACCGCAACCCTACTACTAACACACATTGACAATGGCATTCGAAATGTCAGTCAAAATTATCGATAGTCCAAAAAGCAAACGCTAAGTGAGCATTGAGAACATTGAGAACATTGAGTGAATGCAACATTGAACAGAATGCAAAATTCTTTTAAAACTTTAAAAGTCTGCGTGGTGAAGATATCGCTGGACCAACTTATTCAATTACAAACAATATTGTATTGGCATCTCTTTCATCAGATCCATTGCTATCCCTTTAATTCTGTATTTTAATTCAAAATTTAAAGGATTTTTGTGTCTGTTTTTATTTTAATACTCACAATTATCAAATATTTGTTCAATAGGAGACTTTATGCTGTAAATAGCTGGTTAATTTCCTTTGTAGTTATATCCTGTTAAGCCATTTCCTTTTATGCCCTTCACAACGCAAAGACTTGTGTTGCAATTGAATCAGTAGCCTTTCAACCAGTCTAATATTATTTTTTTTTATTTTTATTTTTTAATATTTTAAATAGATGTGTATTGTGATCCAATTTTGAAATGGAAAAACTTGCGTTTTGTTTTGATTAGAAAACTAATGTATTATTGTTTATCTCTAATACTCTTGATTGGCATCTCTTTCATCAGCTCCATTGCTATCCCTCTAATTCCTCATTTTAATTCAAAATTAAAAGGATTTTTGAGTTTGTTTTTATTTTAATACGCGAAATTATTAAACATTTTTTCAATAGGAGACTTTATGCTGTAAATAGCTGGTTAATTTCCTTTGTAGTTATATCCTGTTAAGCCATTTCCTTTTATGTCCTTCACAACGCAAAGACTTGTGTTTGTAATTGAATAAGTAGCCTTTAGACCAGTCCAATATTATTTTTTTTATTTTTATTTTGTAATATTTGAAATAGTTTTGTATTGTGAGCCAATTTGGAAATGGCAAAACTGCTATAGTTTGCGTCAGCCTAGAAACTTGCGCTTGCACGCTTCTCCATCGCCGCCTCCCCTACAATGCTGGTCCAGCGATATCTTCACCACGCAGTCTTTTAAAGTTTTAAAAGAATTTTGCATTCTGTTCAATGTTGCATTCACTCAATGTTCTCAATGTTCTCAATGTTCACTTAGCGTTTGCTTTTTGAACTATCGATAATTTTGATTGACATTTCGAATGTCATTGTCAATGTGTCAGATATTTAGTAGTAGGGTTGCGGTCTACGAATGGTTAACCATTTTCTATCAGATGCGAATATGTGATTTCGTTTTGTTTTGGTTAGAAATCTAATGTATTAAAGTATTGTATTGGCATCTCTTTCATCAGCTCCATTGCTATCCCTTTAATTCTGTATTTTAATTCAAAATTTAAAGGATTTTTGAGTTTGTTTTTATTTTAATACGCTCAATTATTAAAAATTTATTCAATAGGAGACTTTATGCTGTAAATAGCTGGTTAATTTCCTTTGTAGTTATATCCTGTTAAGCCATTTCCTTTTATGTCCTTCACAACGCAAAGACTTGTGTTTGTAATTGAATAGGTAGCCTTTAGACCAGTCCAATATTATTTTTTTTATTTTTATTTTGTAATATTTGAAATAGTTTTGTATTGTGAGCCAATTTGGAAATGGCAAAACTGCTACAGTTTGCGTCAGCCTAGAAACTTGCGCTTGCACGCTTCTCCATCGCCGCCTCCCCTACAACGCTGGTCCAGCGATATCTTCACCACGCAGTCTTTTAAAGTTCTAAAAGAATTTTGCATTCTGTTCAATGTTGCATTTACTCAATGTTCTCAATGTTCACTTAGCGTTTGCTTTTTGAACTATCGATAATTTTGACTGACATTTCGAATGTCATTGTCAATGTGTCAGATATTTAGTAGTAGGGTTGCGGTCTACGAATGATTAACCCTTTTCTATTAGATGCTAATATGTGATTTCGTTTTGTTTTGGTTAGAAAACTAATGTATTAAAGTTTAACTCTAATTCTCTTGATTGGCATCTCTTTCATCAGCTCCATTGCTATCCCTCTATTTCCGTATTTTAATTCAAAATTAAAAAGATTTTTGAGATTGTTTTTATTTTAATACGCGAAATTATTAAAATTTTGCTGTAAATAGCTGGTTAATTGCCTTTGTATTTATACCCTGTAAAGCCATTTCCTTTTATGTCCTTCACAACGCAAAGACTTGTGTTTGTAATTGAATAAGTTGGTCCAGCGATATCTTCACCACGCAGTCTTTTAAAGTTTTAAAAGAATTTTGCATTCTGTTCAATGTTGCATTCACTCAATGTTCTCAATGTTCACTTAGCGTTTGCTTTTTGGACTATCGATAATTTTGACTGACATTTCGAATGTCATTGTCAATGTGTCAGATACTTAGTAGCAGTGTTGCGGTTTTCGAATAGTTTACCATTTTCTAATAGATGCCAGTATGTGATTTCGTTTTGTTTTGATTAGAAAACTAATGTATTAAAGTTTATCTCTAATACTCTTGATTGGCATCTCTTTTATCAGTTCCATTGCTATCCTTCTATTCCCGAATTTTAAAAGAAATTTAATTCAAAATCAAATGGATTTTTGGGTTTGTTTTTATTTAAATACGCACAATTATCAAATATTTGTTCAATCGGAGACTTTATGCTGTAAATAGCTGGTTAATTGCCTTTGTAGTTATACCCTGTAAAGCCATTTCCTTTTATGTCCTTCACAACGCAAAGACTTGTGTTTGTAATTGAATAAGTTGGTCCAGCGATATCTTCACCACGCAGACTTTTAAAGTTTTAAAAGAATTTTGCATTCTGTTCAATGTTGCATTCACTCAATGTTCTCAATGTTCTCAATGTTCACTTAGCGTTTGCTTTTTGGACTATCGATAATTTTGACTGACATTTCGAATGCCATTGTCAATGTGTGTTAGTAGTAGGGTTGCGGTCTACGAATGGTTAACCCTTTTCTATTAGATGCGAATATGTGATTTCGTTTTGTTTTGGTTAGAAAACTAATGTATTAAAGTTTATCTCTAATACTCTTGATTGGCATCTCTTTCATCAGTTCCATTGCTATCCTTCTATTCCCGAATTTTAAAAGAAATTTAATTTAAAATTAAATGGATTTTTGTGTCTGTTTTTATTTTAATACTCACAATTATCAAATATTTGTTCAATCGGAGACTTTATGCTGTAAATAGCTGGTTAATTGCCTTTGTAGTTATACCCTGTTAAGCCATTTCCTTTTATGTCCTTCACAACGCAAAGACTTGTGTTTGTAATTGAATAGGTAGCCTTTAGACCAGTCCAATATTATTTTTTTTATTTTTATTTTGTAATATTTGAAATAGTTTTGTATTGTGAGCCAATTTGGAAATGGCAAAACTGCTACAGTTTGCGTCAGCCTAGAAACTTGCGCTTGCACGCTTCTCCATCGCCGCCTCCCCTACAACGCTGGTCCAGCGATATCTTCACCACGCAGTCTTTTAAAGTTTTAAAAGAATTTTGCATTCTGTTCAATGTTGCATTCACTCAATGTTCTCAATGTTCTCAATGTTCACTTAGCGTTTGCTTTTTGAACTATCGATAATTTTGATTGACATTTCGAATGTCATTGTCAATGTGTCAGATATTTAGTAGTAGGGTTGCGGTCTACGAATGGTTAACCATTTTCTATCAGATGCGAATATGTGATTTCGTTTTGTTTTGGTTAGAAATCTAATGTATTAAAGTATTGTATTGGCATCTCTTTCATCAGCTCCATTGCTATCCCTTTAATTCTGTATTTTAATTCAAAATTTAAAGGATTTTTGAGTTTGTTTTTATTTTAATACGCTCAATTATTAAAAATTTGTTCAATAGGAGACTTTATGCTGTAAATAGCTGGTTAATTTCCTTTGTAGTTATACCCTGTAAAGCCATTTCCTTTTATGTCCTTCACAACGCAAAGACTTGTGTTTGTAATTGAATAGGTAGCCTTTAGACCAGTCCAATATTATTTTTTTTATTTTTATTTTGTAATATTTGAAATAGTTTTGTATTGTGAGCCAATTTGGAAATGGCAAAACTGCTACAGTTTGCGTCAGCCTAGAAACTTGCGCTTGCACGCTTCTCCATCGCCGCCTCCCCTACAACGCTGGTCCAGCGATATCTTCACCACGCAGTCTTTTAAAGTTTTAAAAGAATTTTGCATTCTGTTCAATGTTGCATTTACTCAATGTTCTCAATGTTCACTTAGCGTTTGCTTTTTGAACTATCGATAATTTTGACTGACATTTCGAATGTCATTGTCAATGTGTCAGATATTTAGTAGTAGGGTTGCGGTCTACGAATGATTAACCCTTTTCTATTAGATGCTAATATGTGATTTCGTTTTGTTTTGGTTAGAAAACTAATGTATTAAAGTTTAACTCTAATTCTCTTGATTGGCATCTCTTTCATCAGCTCCATTGCTATCCCTCTATTTCCGTATTTTAATTCAAAATTAAAAAGATTTTTGAGATTGTTTTTATTTTAATACGCGAAATTATTAAAATTTTGCTGTAAATAGCTGGTTAATTGCCTTTGTATTTATACCCTGTAAAGCCATTTCCTTTTATGTCCTTCACAACGCAAAGACTTGTGTTTGTAATTGAATAAGTTGGTCCAGCGATATCTTCACCACGCAGTCTTTTAAAGTTTTAAAAGAATTTTGCATTCTGTTCAATGTTGCATTCACTCAATGTTCTCAATGTTCACTTAGCGTTTGCTTTTTGGACTATCGATAATTTTGACTGACATTTCGAATGTCATTGTCAATGTGTCAGATACTTAGTAGCAGTGTTGCGGTTTTCGAATAGTTTACCATTTTCTAATAGATGCCAGTATGTGATTTCGTTTTGTTTTGATTAGAAAACTAATGTATTAAAGTTTATCTCTAATACTCTTGATTGGCATCTCTTTTATCAGTTCCATTGCTATCCTTCTATTCCCGAATTTTAAAAGAAATTTAATTCAAAATCAAATGGATTTTTGGGTTTGTTTTTATTTAAATACGCACAATTATCAAATATTTGTTCAATCGGAGACTTTATGCTGTAAATAGCTGGTTAATTGCCTTTGTAGTTATACCCTGTAAAGCCATTTCCTTTTATGTCCTTCACAACGCAAAGACTTGTGTTTGTAATTGAATAAGTTGGTCCAGCGATATCTTCACCACGCAGACTTTTAAAGTTTTAAAAGAATTTTGCATTCTGTTCAATGTTGCATTCACTCAATGTTCTCAATGTTCTCAATGTTCACTTAGCGTTTGCTTTTTGGACTATCGATAATTTTGACTGACATTTCGAATGCCATTGTCAATGTGTAGTATTAGTAGTAGGGTTGCGGTCTACGAATGGTTAACCCTTTTCTATTAGATGCGAATATGTGATTTCGTTTTGTTTTGGTTAGAAAACTAATGTATTAAAGTTTATCTCTAATACTCTTGATTGGCATCTCTTTCATCAGTTCCATTGCTATCCTTCTATTCCCGAATTTTAAAAGAAATTTAATTTAAAATTAAATGGATTTTTGTGTCTGTTTTTATTTTAATACTCACAATTATCAAATATTTGTTCAATCGGAGACTTTATGCTGTAAATAGCTGGTTAATTTCCTTTGTAGTTATACCCTGTAAAGCCATTTCCTTTTATGTCCTTCACAACGCAAAGACTTGTGTTTGTAATTGAATAGGTAGCCTTTAGACCAGTCCAATATTATTTTTTTTATTTTTATTTTGTAATATTTGAAATAGTTTTGTATTGTGAGCCAATTTGGAAATGGCAAAACTGCTACAGTTTGCGTCAGCCTAGAAACTTGCGCTTGCACGCTTCTCCATCGCCGCCTCCCCTACAACGCTGGTCCAGCGATATCTTCACCACGCAGTCTTTTAAAGTTTTAAAAGAATTTTGCATTCTGTTCAATGTTGCATTCACTCAATGTTCTCAATGTTCTCAATGTTCACTTAGCGTTTGCTTTTTGAACTATCGATAATTTTGATTGACATTTCGAATGTCATTGTCAATGTGTCAGATATTTAGTAGTAGGGTTGCGGTCTACGAATGGTTAACCATTTTCTATCAGATGCGAATATGTGATTTCGTTTTGTTTTGGTTAGAAAACTAATGTACTAAAGTATTTGTATTGGCATCTCTTTCATCAGCTCCATTGCTATCCCTTTAATTCCGTATTTTAATTCAAAATTTAAAGGATTTTTGAGTTTGTTTTTATTTTAATACGCGAAATTATTAAAAATTTGTTCAATAGGAGACTTTATGCTGTAAATAGCTGGTTAATTTCCTTTGTAGTTATATCCTGTTAAGCCATTTCCTTTTATGTCCTTCACAACGCAAAGACTTGTGTTTGTAATTGAATAGGTAGCCTTTAGACCAGTCTAATATTATTTTTTTTATTTTTATTTTGTAATATTTGAAATAGTTTTGTATTGTGAGCCAATTTGGAAATGGCAAATCTGCTACAGTTTGCGTCAGCCTAGAAACTTGCGCTTGCACGCTTCTCCACCGCCGCCTCCCCTACAACGCTGGTCCAGCGATATCTTCACCACGCAGTCTTTTAAAGTTTTAAAAGAATTTTGCATTCTGTTCAATGTTGCATTTACTCAATGTTCTCAATGTTCACTTAGCGTTTGCTTTTTGAACTATCGATAATTTTGACTGACATTTCGAATGTCATTGTCAATGTGTCAGATATTTAGTAGTAGGGTTGCGGTCTACGAATGATTAACCCTTTTCTATTAGATGCTAATATGTGATTTCGTTTTGTTTTGGTTAGAAAACTAATGTATTAAAGTTTAACTCTAATTCTCTTGATTGGCATCTCTTTCATCAGCTCCATTGCTATCCCTCTATTTCCGTATTTTAATTCAAAATTAAAAAGATTTTTGAGATTGTTTTTATTTTAATACGCGAAATTATTAAAATTTTGCTGTAAATAGCTGGTTAATTGCCTTTGTATTTATACCCTGTAAAGCCATTTCCTTTTATGTCCTTCACAACGCAAAGACTTGTGTTTGTAATTGAATAAGTTGGTCCAGCGATATCTTCACCACGCAGTCTTTTAAAGTTTTAAAAGAATTTTGCATTCTGTTCAATGTTGCATTCACTTAATGTTCTCAATGTTCACTTAGCGTTTGCTTTTTGGACTATCGATAATTTTGACTGACATTTCGAATGTCATTGTCAATGTGTCAGATACTTAGTAGCAGTGTTGCGGTTTTCGAATAGTTTACCATTTTCTAATAGATGCCAGTATGTGATTTCGTTTTGTTTTGATTAGAAAACTAATGTATTAAAGTTTATCTCTAATACTCTTGATTGGCATCTCTTTTATCAGTTCCATTGCTATCCTTCTATTCCCGAATTTTAAAAGAAATTTAATTCAAAATCAAATGGATTTTTGGGTTTGTTTTTATTTAAATACGCACAATTATCAAATATTTGTTCAATCGGAGACTTTATGCTGTAAATAGCTGGTTAATTGCCTTTGTAGTTATACCCTGTAAAGCCATTTCCTTTTATGTCCTTCACAACGCAAAGACTTGTGTTTGTAATTGAATAAGTTGGTCCAGCGATATCTTCACCACGCAGACTTTTAAAGTTTTAAAAGAATTTTGCATTCTGTTCAATGTTGCATTCACTCAATGTTCTCAATGTTCTCAATGTTCACTTAGCGTTTGCTTTTTGGACTATCGATAATTTTGACTGACATTTCGAATGTCATTGTCAATGTGTGTTAGTAGTAGGGTTGTGGTCTACGAATGGTTAACCCTTTTCTATTAGATGCGAATATGTGATTTCGTTTTGTTTTGGTTAGAAAACTAATGTATTAAAGTTTATCTCTAATACTCTTGATTGGCATCTCTTTCATCAGTTCCATTGCTATCCTTCTATTCCCGAATTTTAAAAGAAATTTAATTTAAAATTAAATGGATTTTTGTGTCTGTTTTTATTTTAATACTCACAATTATCAAATATTTGTTCAATCGGAGACTTTATGCTGTAAATAGCTGGTTAATTGCCTTTGTAGTTATACCCTGTAAAGCCATTTCCTTTTATGTCCTTCACAACGCAAAGACTTGTGTTTGTAATTGAATAGGTAGCCTTTAGACCAGTCCAATATTATTTTTTTTATTTTTATTTTGTAATATTTGAAATAGTTTTGTATTGTGAGCCAATTTGGAAATGGCAAAACTGCTACAGTTTGCGTCAGCCTAGAAACTTGCGCTTGCACGCTTCTCCACCGCCGCCTCCCCTACAACGCTGGTCCAGCGATATCTTCACCACGCAGTCTTTTAAAGTTTTAAAAGAATTTTGCATTCTGTTCAATGTTGCATTTACTCAATGTTCTCAATGTTCACTTAGCGTTTGCTTTTTGAACTATCGATAATTTTGACTGACATTTCGAATGTCATTGTCAATGTGTCAGATATTTAGTAGTAGGGTTGCGGTCTACGAATGATTAACCCTTTTCTATTAGATGCTAATATGTGATTTCGTTTTGTTTTGGTTAGAAAACTAATGTATTAAAGTTTAACTCTAATTCTCTTGATTGGCATCTCTTTCATCAGCTCCATTGCTATCCCTCTATTTCCGTATTTTAATTCAAAATTAAAAAGATTTTTGAGATTGTTTTTATTTTAATACGCGAAATTATTAAAATTTTGCTGTAAATAGCTGGTTAATTGCCTTTGTATTTATACCCTGTAAAGCCATTTCCTTTTATGTCCTTCACAACGCAAAGACTTGTGTTTGTAATTGAATAAGTTGGTCCAGCGATATCTTCACCACGCAGTCTTTTAAAGTTTTAAAAGAATTTTGCATTCTGTTCAATGTTGCATTCACTCAATGTTCTCAATGTTCACTTAGCGTTTGCTTTTTGAACTATCGATAATTTTGACTGACATTTCGAATGTCATTGTCAATGTGTCAGATACTTAGTAGCAGTGTTGCGGTTTTCGAATAGTTTACCATTTTCTAATAGATGCCAGTATGTGATTTCGTTTTGTTTTGATTAGAAAACTAATGTATTAAAGTTTATCTCTAATACTCTTGATTGGCATCTCTTTTATCAGTTCCATTGCTATCCTTCTATTCCCGAATTTTAAAAGAAATTTAATTCAAAATCAAATGGATTTTTGGGTTTGTTTTTATTTAAATACGCACAATTATCAAATATTTGTTCAATCGGAGACTTTATGCTGTAAATAGCTGGTTAATTGCCTTTGTAGTTATACCCTGTAAAGCCATTTCCTTTTATGTCCTTCACAACGCAAAAACTTGTGTTTGTAATTGAATAAGTTGGTCCAGCGATATCTTCACCACGCAGACTTTTAAAGTTTTAAAAGAATTTTGCATTCTGTTCAATGTTGCATTCACTCAATGTTCTCAATGTTCTCAATGTTCACTTAGCGTTTGCTTTTTGGACTATCGATAATTTTGACTGACATTTCGAATGCCATTGTCAATGTGTGTTAGTAGTAGGGTTGCGGTCTACGAATGGTTAACCCTTTTCTATTAGATGCGAATATGTGATTTCGTTTTGTTTTGGTTAGAAAACTAATGTATTAAAGTTTATCTCTAATACTCTTGATTGGCATCTCTTTCATCAGTTCCATTGCTATCCTTCTATTCCCGAATTTTAAAAGAAATTTAATTTAAAATTAAATGGATTTTTGTGTCTGTTTTTATTTTAATACTCACAATTATCAAATATTTGTTCAATCGGAGACTTTATGCTGTAAATAGCTGGTTAATTTCCTTTGTAGTTATATCCTGTTAAGCCATTTCCTTTTATGTCCTTCACAACGCAAAGACTTGTGTTTGTAATTGAATAGGTAGCCTTTAGACCAGTCCAATATTATTTTTTTTATTTTTATTTTGTAATATTTGAAATAGTTTTGTATTGTGAGCCAATTTGGAAATGGCAAAACTGCTACAGTTTGCGTCAGCCTAGAAACTTGCGCTTGCACGCTTCTCCATCGCCGCCTCCCCTACAACGCTGGTCCAGCGATATCTTCACCACGCAGTCTTTTAAAGTTTTAAAAGAATTTTGCATTCTGTTCAATGTTGCATTCACTCAATGTTCTCAATGTTCTCAATGTTCACTTAGCGTTTGCTTTTTGAACTATCGATAATTTTGATTGACATTTCGAATGTCATTGTCAATGTGTCAGATATTTAGTAGTAGGGTTGCGGTCTACGAATGGTTAACCATTTTCTATTAGATGCGAATATGTGATTTCGTTTTGTTTTGGTTAGAAATCTAATGTATTAAAGTATTGTATTGGCATCTCTTTCATCAGCTCCATTGCTATCCTCTTTCCCGAATTCTAAAGTATTTTAATTCAAAATTTAAAGGATTTTTGAGTTTGTTTTTATTTTAATACTCTCAATTATTAAATATTTGTTCAATTGGAGACTTTATGCTGTAAATAGCTGGTTAATTTCCTTTGTAGTTATATCCTGTTAAGCCATTTCCTTTTATGTCCTTCACAACGCAAAGACTTGTGTTTGTAATTGAATAGGTAGTCTTTAGACCAGTCCAATATTATTTTTTTATTTTTATTTTGTAATATTTGAAATAGTTTTGTATTGTGAGCCAATTTGGAAATGGCAAAACTGCTACAGTTTGCGTCAGCCTAGAAACTTGCGCTTGCACGCTTCTCCACCGCCGCCTCCCCTACAACGCTGGTCCAGCGATATCTTCACCACGCAGTCTTTTAAAGTTTTAAAAGAATTTTGCATTCTGTTCAATGTTGCATTTACTCAATGTTCTCAATGTTCACTTAGCGTTTGCTTTTTGAACTATCGATAATTTTGACTGACATTTCGAATGTCATTGTCAATGTGTCAGATATTTAGTAGTAGGGTTGCGGTCTACGAATGATTAACCCTTTTCTATTAGATGCTAATATGTGATTTCGTTTTGTTTTGGTTAGAAAACTAATGTATTAAAGTTTAACTCTAATTCTCTTGATTGGCATCTCTTTCATCAGCTCCATTGCTATCCCTCTATTTCCGTATTTTAATTCAAAATTAAAAAGATTTTTGAGATTGTTTTTATTTTAATACGCGAAATTATTAAAATTTTGCTGTAAATAGCTGGTTAATTGCCTTTGTATTTATACCCTGTAAAGCCATTTCCTTTTATGTCCTTCACAACGCAAAGACTTGTGTTTGTAATTGAATAAGTTGGTCCAGCGATATCTTCACCACGCAGTCTTTTAAAGTTTTAAAAGAATTTTGCATTCTGTTCAATGTTGCATTCACTCAATGTTCTCAATGTTCACTTAGCGTTTGCTTTTTGAACTATCGATAATTTTGACTGACATTTCGAATGTCATTGTCAATGTGTCAGATACTTAGTAGCAGTGTTGCGGTTTTCGAATAGTTTACCATTTTCTAATAGATGCCAGTATGTGATTTCGTTTTGTTTTGATTAGAAAACTAATGTATTAAAGTTTATCTCTAATACTCTTGATTGGCATCTCTTTTATCAGTTCCATTACTATTCTTCTATTCCCGAATTTTAAAAGAAATTTAATTCAAAATCAAATGGATTTTTGGGTTTGTTTTTATTTAAATACGCACAATTATCAAATATTTGTTCAATCGGAGACTTTATGCTGTAAATAGCTGGTTAATTGCCTTTGAAGTTATACCCTGTAAAGCCATTTCCTTTTATGTCCTTCACAACGCAAAGACTTGTGTTTGTAATTGAATAAGTTGGTCCAGCGATATCTTCACCACGCAGAATTTTAAAGTTTTAAAAGAATTTTGCATTCTGTTCAATGTTGCATTCACTCAATGTTCTCAATGTTCTCAATGTTCTCAATGTTCACTTAGCGTTTGCTTTTTGGACTATCGATAATTTTGACTGACATTTCGAACGCCATTGTCAATGTGTTTTAGTAGTAGGGTTGCGGTCTACGAATGGTTAACCCTTTTCTATTAGATGCGAATATGTGATTTCGTTTTGTTTTGGTTAGAAAACTATCGTATTAAAGTTTAACTCTAATACTCTTGATTGGCATCTCTTTCATCAGTTCCATTGCTATCCTTCTATTCCCGAATTTTAAAAGAAATTTAATTTAAAATCAAATGGATTTTTGTGTCTGTTTTTATTTTAATACTCACAATTATCAAATATTTGTTCAATCGGAGACTTTATGCTGTAAATAGCTGGTTAATTGCCTTTGTAGTTATACCCTGTAAAGCCATTTCCTTTTATGTCCTTCACAACGCAAAGACTTGTGTTTGTAATTGAATAGGTAGCCTTTAGACCAGTCCAATATTATTTTTTTATTTTTATTTTGTAATATTTGAAATAGTTTTGTATTGTGAGCCAATTTGGAAATGGCAAAACTGCTACAGTTTGCGTCAGCCTGGAAATTTGCGCTTGCACGCTTCTCCTCCGCCGCTGCTCCCAATAGTCATTA
>JAWNOW010000260.1:0-35412 GCA_035045625.1 Drosophila formosana
TACAAAATCACAAAATTCTATAAATTAAGAAATCTACAAAATTGGAAAATTGTAAATATTGTTGAATTAAAAATATCGAGAAAAATGCAAAAATTCCGAAAAAATCAAAAATCGACAAAAAATTTCGAATCTCGAAAAATTTTCGAAATTCGATAAAAAAGAAAAATTTTTCAAAATAGTAAAAACTGTAAAATCGCCAAAATCACAAAGCTCTCTAAATTAAGAAATCGATAAAATTGGAAAATTGTAAAATTTGTTGAATTAAAAATATCGAGAAAAATGCAAAAATTCCCAAAATTCACAAATCAACAAAAATTTAAAATTTGGAAAAATTCCAAAATTTGATAAAAATAGAAGATAAACAAGTAAGAAAGCTACAGTCGAGAGTGCTCGACCGTATGATACCCGCAACCCATTTCGAGAGAAAACAAAAAACTTAAATGATATTTTAACAAAAAATATACTGTATATATTTGAAAAAAGCGGGTAAAAATCCACAACACCGGTATGGTCATACTGTCTACTAAACAAACAAAGCGCGGGTAGCTGCAAGTGAATTTTGCATATAAAACTGATTCTTTTTCATTCGATCTCAACCAAATTCACAGGAATCATTGCGAATATAATTATTATTATGCACACTATAATTCAATGCTCTAGGTCTATTATTACGGCTTTTACAGACTTGTGGGGGCGGAAAGGGGCGTAGCATCCATTTTTTGAAATAAACTTGATCTGCGTAGTACCTATAAAAGTACTGTCCCCAAATTTGGTAGCTCTAGCTCTTATAGTCTCTGAGAGCTAGGTGTTCATACAGACGGACAGACGGACAGACGGACATGGCTATATCGTCTCGGCTGTTGACACTGATCAAGAATATATATACTTTATGAGGTCGGAGATGCCTCCTTCTGCCTGTTACATACATTTTCTGTTGGCACTAAGCTATAATACCCTTCTACCCTATGGGTAGCGGGTATAATAAATTTTTTCCAAAATAGTGAAAAATGTGAATTCGACAAAATCACAAACTTCTTTAAATAAAGAAGTCGTCAAAATTGGAAAATTTTAAAATTTGTTGAATAAAAAATATCGAGAAAAATGCAAAAATTCCCAAAAATTAAAAAATTGACAACAAATTTAAAATTACGAAAATTTTCCGAAGTTTTAAAAAAAAAAAAATTTTTTTCCAAAATACTAAAAACTGTAAAATCGACAAAATCACAAAGCTCTCTAAATTAAGAAATCGATAAAATTGGAAAATTGTAAAATTTGTTGAATTAAAAATATCGAGAAAAATGCAAAAATTCCCAACATTCACAAATCGCCAAAAATTTTAAATTTCGAAAAATTTCCGAAATTCGATAAAAAAAAGTAAATTTTTTAAAAATGGTTAATCTTGTATAATCGACGAAATCACAAAGCTCTCTAAATTATGAAATCGACAAAACTAGAAAATTGTAAAACTTGATGAATTAAAAATATCAAGGAAAATTCAAAAATTCCCAAAATTCAAAAATCGACAAAAATTTAAAATTTGGAAAAATTTTAAAAATTGATAAAAAAAAAAGAAGAAAAGAAAAGAAGTTCTTTAAATAAAAAAATCGACAAAATTGGAAAATTTTAAATATCGAGAAAATGCAAAAATTTCTGAAATTGTCAAATTTACAAAAATTAAAAATTTCGAAAAATTGCCAAAGTTTAGAAAAAAACAATTTTTTTTTTTTTCAAAATAGTCAAAAATATAAAATCAACATTATCTCAAAGTTCTATAAATTCTAAAATCGTTAAAATTGGAAAATTAAAAAAATTAGTTGAAAAAAAAATATCAAGAAAAATGCACAAATTTTTCCAAAATTCAAAAATCGACAAAAATTTTAAATTTCGGAAAATTTCCAAAATTTGAAAGACAATTTTTTTTTTAAATTGTAAAAAGTGTAAAAACTGTAAAATCGCCAATTTCTCTAAATTAGGAAATCGACAAAATTGGAAAATTGTAAGATCTGTTGAAATTCAAAAATCGAGAAATACGCGAAAATTCCCAAAATTCAAAAGTCGACAAAAAATGTAAAATTTGAAAAATTTCCGAAATTTAAATAAAAAAAAAAATTTTCTAAAAAATAGTTAAAACTGTAAAATCGACAAAATCACAAAGCTCTCTAAATTAAGAAGTCAACAAATTTGGTAAATTGTAAAATTGGTAGAATTAAAATAAAATTTTTGTTTAAAATAGTAAAAATTGTAAAATCTACAAAATCACATAATTCTATAATTAAGAAATCGAAAAAATTGGAAAATTTTAAGATTTGTTGAATTAAAAATATCGAAAAAAATTCAAAAATTCCCAAAATTCAAAAATCGACAAAAATTTCAAATCTCGAAAAATTTCCAAAATTCGATAAAAAAGAAAAATTTTTCAAAATAGTAAACACTGTAAAATCGGAAAAATCACAAGGCTCTCTAAATTAAGAGGTCAACAAAATTGGAAATTTGTTAAATTTGTTGTATTAAAGATATCAAGAAAAATTCAAAAATTAAAATTTTGAAAAATTTTCTAAATTTTATAATAAAAATAAAATTTTTTAAAAGTAGTAAAAATTGTAAAATCGACAAAATCCCAAAATTTTCTAAATTAAGAAATCTACAAAATTGATAAAATTTTAAAATTTGTTGAATAAAAATATCGAGACAAATGCAAAAACTCCCAAAAATTAAAAAATCGACAAAAATTTCAATTTCGAAAAATTTCCGAAATTTAAAAAATTAAAAAATTTTTTAAAAAATTGAAAACTGTAAAATCGACAAAATCACAAAATTCTCTAAATTAAGAAATCGACAAAATTGAAAAATTTTAAAATTTGTTGAATAAAAATATCGAGACAAATGCAAAAATTCCCAAATATTAAAAAATCGACAAAAATTTCAAATTTCAAAAAATTTCCGAGATTCGATAAAAAAATAAAATTTTTTCAAAACTGTAAAAACTGTAAAATCGACAAATTCACAAACTTCTTTAAAAAAATAAATCGACAAAATTGGAAAATTGTAAAATTTGTTTAATTACAAATATCGAGACAAATGCAAAAATCCCCGAAATTCAAAAATTGACAAAAATTAAAAATTTTGAAAAATTTCCGAAATTTTATAATAAAAATAAATTTTTTTTTAAAATATTAAAAACTGTAAAATCTACAAAATCAAATAATTCTATAATTAAGAAATCGAAAATGTTAAAAAATTTTATTTTTTGTTGAATTAAAAATATCGAGAAAAATGCAAAAATTCCCAAAACTTAAAAAATTGACAAAAATTTCAAATTTCGAAAAATTTCCGAAATTTGATAAAAAAAGTAAATTTCTTCAGAATAGTAAAAACTGTAAAATCGACAAATTCACAAACTTCTTTAAAAAATAAATCGACAAAATTGGAAAATTGTAAAATTTGTTTAATTACAAATATCGAGACAAATGCAAAAATCCTCGAAATTCAAAAATCGACAAAAATTTTAAATTTCACAAAATTTCCGATATTCGATAAAAAAAAGTAAATTTCTTCAAAATAATAAAAACTGTAAAATCGACAAATTCACAAAGCTCTCTAAAAATTATGAAATCGACAAAACTGGAAAATTGTAAAATTTGTTGAATAAAACATATCAAGGAAAATTCAAAAATTCCCAAAATTCAAAAATCGACATAAATTTTGAATTTCCAAAAATTTCCGAAATTTAGAAAATTAACAAATTTTTAAAAAAAATTGAAATCTGTAAAATCGACAAAATCACAAAATTCTCTAAATTAAGAAATCGACAAAATTGAAAAATTTTAAAATTTGTTGAATAAAAATATCGAGACAAATGCAAAAATTCCCAAATATTAAAAAATCGACAAAAATTTCAAATTTCTAAAAATTCCCGAAATTCGATAAAAAAATAAAATTTTTTTCAAAACAGTAAAAACTGTAAAATCGACAAAATCACAAAGCTCTCTAAATTAAGGAATCGACAAAACTGGAAAATTGTAAAATTGTAAAATTTGTTGAATTAAACATATCAAGGAAAATTCAGAAATTCCCAAAATTCAAAAATCGACAGAAATTTTAAATTTCGAAAAATTTCCGAAATTTAAAAAATTAACAAATTTTTTAAAAAATTGGAAACTGTAAAATCGACAAAATCACAAAATTCTGTAAATTAAGAAATCGACAAAATTGGAAAATTTTAAAATTTGTTGAATAAAAATATCGAGACAAATGCAAAAATTCCCAAAAATTAAAAAATCGACAACAATTTCAAATTTCGAAAAATTCCGGAAATTCGATAAAAAAATAAAATTTTTTCAAAACAGTAAAACCTGTAAAATCGACAAAATCACAATGCTCTCTAAATTATGAAATCGACAAAACTGGAAAATTGTAAAATTTGTTGAATTAAAAATATCAAGGAAAATTCAAAAATTCCCAAAATTCAAAAATCGACAAAAATTTTAAATTTCAAAAAATTTCCGAAGCTTAAAAAATAAAAAAAATTTTTTAGAATAGTAAAAACTGTAAAATCGACAAAATCACAAAGCTCTCTCAATTAAGAAATCGATAAAATTGAAAAATTGTAAAATTTGTTGAATTAAAAATATCAATAAAAATTCAAAAATTCCCAAAAATTCAAAAATCGAAAAAAATTTTAAATCTCGAAAAATTTCCGAAATTCGATAAAAATGAAAATTTTTTCAAAATAATAAAAACTGTAAAATCGCCAAAAACACAAAGCTCTCTAAATTATGAAATCGACAAAACTGAAAAATTGTAAAATTTGTTGAATTAAAAATATCGAGTAAAATGCAAAAGTTCCCAAAAATTCAAAAATCGACATATATTAAAAATTTCGAAAAATTTTCGAAATTCTATAGTAAAAATAAATTTTTTTTTAAATAGTAAAAACTGTAAAATCTACAAAATCACATAATTCTATAATTAAAAAATCGAAAATATTGGAAAATTTTAAGATTTGTTGAAATAAAAATATCAAATATCAAAAATTAAGAAGTCAACAAATTTGGAAAATTGTAAAATTTGTGGAATTAAAAATATCGAGTAAAATGCAAAAGTTCCCAAAAATTAAAAAATTGACAAAAAATTTAAAATTGTGAAAAAATTTTTAAATTTTATAATAAAAGGAAAATTATTTAAAAATAGTTAAAACTGTAAAATCTACAAAATCACATAATTCTATAATTAAGAAATCGAAAAAATTGGAAAATAATAAGATTTGTTGAATTAAAAACATCGAAAAAAATGAAAAAATTTCCAAAATTCAAAAATCGACAAAACTTTAAAATTTCGAAAAATTTCCGAAATTCGATAAAAAAGTAAATTTCTTCAAAATAGTAAAAACTGTAAAATCGACAAATTGACAAACTTCTTTAAAAAAATAAATCGACAAAATTGGAAAATTGTAAAATTTGTTTAATTACAAATATCGAGACAAATGCAAAAATTCCCGGAATTCAAAAATCGACCAAAATTTTAAAATTTGAAAAATTTTCGAAATTTGAAAAATAAAAATAAAAATTTTTTAAAAAATTAAAAAGTGTAAAATCGACAAAATCGTAAAGCTCTCTAAATTATGAAATCGACAAAACTGGAAAATTGGAAAACTTGAGGATTTAAAAATATCAAGGAAAATTCAAAAATTCCCAAAATTTCAAAAATTTAAAAATCGACAGAAATTTAAAATTTTGAAAAATTTCCGAAATTCGATAAAAAAAAGTAAATTTCTTCAAAATAGTAAAAACTGTAAAATTGACAAAATCACAAAATTCTCTAATTTAAGAAATCGACAAAATTGATCAATTTTAAAATTTGTTGAATTAAAAATATCGAGAAAAATGCAAACATTCCCAAAAATTCAAAAATCGACATAAATTAAAAATTGCGAAAAATTTCCGAAATTTGATAAAAAAGAAAATTTTTTAAAAATAGTATAAACTGTAAAATCGACAAAATCATAAACTTCTTTAAATAAAAAATCGACAAAATTGGAAAACTGTAAAATTTGTTAAATTAAAAATATCTAGAAAAATGCAAAATTCCCATAAATTCGAAAATCGACAAAAAATTTAAAATATTGAAAAAATTCCGAAATTTTATTAACAAAAATTTTTTTTCAAAATAGTAAAAACTGTAAAATCGACAAAATCACAAAGATCTCTAAATTAAGAAATCGACAAAATTGGAAAATTGTAAAATTTGTTGAATTAAAAATATTGAGAAAAATTCAAAAATTCCCAAAAATTCAAAAATCGACATAAATTAAAAATTTCGAAAAATTTCCGAAATTTTAAATTAAAAATAAAATTTTCAAAATAATAAAAACTGTAAAATCGACAACTTCACAAACTTCTTTAAAAAAATAAATCGACAAAATTGGAAAACTGTAAAATTTGTTGAATTAAAAATATCTAGAAAAATGCAAAAATTCTCATAAATTCGAAAATCAACAAAAAATTTAAAATTTTGAAAAAATTTTCGAAATTTAACAAATTTTATGAAAATTTTTTCAAAATAGTAAAAACTGTAAAATCGACAAAATCACAAAGCTCTCTAAATTAAGAAACCGACAAAACTAAAAAATTGTAAAATTTGTTGAATTAAAAATATCAAGGAAAATTTAAAAATTCCCAAAAATTCAAAAATCGACAAAAATTTAAAATTTCGAAAAATTTCCGAAATTGGATAAAAAAAGTAAATTTCCTCAAAATAGTAAAAACTGTAAAATCGACAAAATCACAAAGCTCTCTAAATTAAGAGATCGATAAAATTGGAAAATTGTAAAATTTGTTGAATTAAAAATATCGAGAAAAATGCAAAAATTCCCAAAATTAAAATATCGACAAAAATTTAAAATTTTGAAAAATTTCCGAAATTTTATAAACAAAAATTTTTTTTCAAAATAGTAAAAACTGTAAAATCGACAAAATCACAAAGCTCTCTAAATTAAGAAGTCCACAAAATTGGAAAATTGTAAAACTTGTTGAATTAAAACTATCAAGGAAAATTCAAAAATTCCCAAAATTCAAAAATCGACAAAAATTTAAAATTTGGAAAAATTCCAAAAATTGATAAAACAAAGAAGAAAAGAAAAGAAGTTCTTTAAATAAAGAAATCGACAAAATTGGAAAATTGTAAGATCTGTTGAAATTCAAAAATCGAAAAATACGCGAAAATTCCAAAAATTCAAAAATCGATATAAATTTAAAATTTCGAAAAATTTCCGAAACTTTATAATAAAAATAAAATTTTGTATAATAGTAAAAACTGTAAAATCGACAAATTCACAAACTTCTTTAAAAAAATAAATCGACAAAATTGTAAAATTGTAAAATTTGTTTAATTACAAATATCGAGACAAATGCAAAAATTCCCGAAATTCAAAAATCGACAAAAATGAAAAATTTTGAAACATTTTTGAAATTTGAATAAAAGGAAAATTATTTTAAAAAAGTTAAAACTGTAAAATCTACAAAATCACAAAATTCTCTAAATTAAGAAATCTACAAAATTGGAAAATTGTAAATATTGTTGAATTAAAAATATCGAGAAAAATGCAAAAATTCCGAAAAAATCAAAAATCGACAAAAATTTCGAATCTAGAAAAATTTTCGAAATTCGATAAATAAGAAAAATTTTTCAAAATAGTAAAAACTGTAAAATCGCCAAAATCACAAAGCTCTCTTAATTAATAAATCGATAAAATTGGAAAATTGTAAAATTTGTTGAATTAAAAATATCGAGAAAAATGCAAAAATTCCCAAAATTCACAAATCGCCAAAAATTTTAAATTTCGAAAAATTTCCGAAATTCGATAAAAAAAAGTAAATTTCTTCAAAATAGTAAAAACTGTAAAATCGACAAAATCACAAAGCTCTCTAAATTAAGAAATCGATAAAATTGGAAAATTGTAAAATTTGTTGAATTAAAAATATCGAGGAAAATACAAAAATTCCCAAAAATTCAAAAATTGACAAAAAATTTAAAATTACGAAAAATTTCCGAAGTTTTAAAAAAAAAAAATTTTTTTCCAAAATTCTAAAAACTGTAAAATCGACAAAATCACAAAGCTCTCTAAATTAAGAAATCGATAAAATTGGAAAATTGAAAAATTTGTTGAATTAAAAATATCGAGAAAAATGCAAAAATTCCCAAAATTCACAAATCGCCAAAAATTTTAAATTTCGAAAAATTTCCGAAATTCGATAAAAAAAAGTAAATTTCTTCAAAATAGTAAAAACTGTAAAATCGACAAAATCACAAAGCTCTCTAAATTATGAAATCGACAAAACTGGAAAATTGTAAAATTTGTTGAATTAAAAATATCGAGAAAAATGCAAAAATTCCAAAAATTCAAAAATCGACAAAAAATTTAAAATTACGAAAAATTTCCGAAGTTTTAAAAAAAAAAAAAAAATTTTTCCAAAATACTAAAAACTGTAAAATCGACAAAATCACAAAGCTCTCTAAATTAAGAAATCGATAAAATTGGAAAATTGTAAAATTTGTTGAATTAAAAATATCGAGAAAAATGCAAAAATTCCCAAAAATTAAAAAATTGACAACAAATTTAAAATTACGAAAATTTTCCGAAGTTTTAAAAAAAAAAATTTTTTTTCCAAAATACTAAAAACTGTAAAATCGACAAAATCACAAAGCTCTCTAAATTAAGAAATCGATAAAATTGGAAAATTGTAAAATTTGTTGAATTAAAAATATCGAGAAAAATGCAAAAATTCCCAACATTCACAAATCGCCAAAAATTTTAAATTTCGAAAAATTTCCGAAATTCGATAAAAAAAAGTAAATTTTTTAAAAATGGTTAATACTGTATAATCGACGAAATCACAAAGCTCTCTAAATTATGAAATCGACAAAACTAGAAAATTGTAAAACTTGATGAATTAAAAATATCAAGGAAAATTCAAAAATTCCCAAAATTCAAAAATCGACAAAAATTTAAAATTTGGAAAAATTTTAAAAATTGATAAAAAAAAGAAGAAAAGAAGTTCTTTAAATAAAAAAATCGACAAAATTGGAAAATTTTAAATATCGAGAAAATGCAAAAATTTCTGAAATTGTCAAATTTACAAAAATTAAAAATTTCGAAAAATTGCCAAAGTTTAGAAAAAAACAATTTTTTTTTTTTTCAAAATAGTCAAAAATATAAAATCAACATTATCTCAAAGTTCTATAAATTCTAAAATCGTTAAAATTGGAAAATTAAAAAAATAAGTTGAAAAAAAAATATCAAGAAAAATGCACAAATTTTTCCAAAATTCAAAAATCGACAAAAATTTTAAATTTCGGAAAATTTCCAAAATTTGAAAGACAATTTTTTTTTTAAATTGTAAAAAGTGTAAAAACTGTAAAATCGCCAATTTCTCTAAATTAGGAAATCGACAAAATTGGAAAATTGTAAGATCTGTTGAAATCCAAAAATCGAGAAATACGCGAAAATTCCCAAAATTCAAAAGTCGACAAAAATTTAAAATTTCGAAAATTTCCGAAATTCGATAAAAAAAAATAAATTTCTTCAAAATAGTAAAAACTGTAAAATCGACACATTCACAAAGCTCTCAAAATTATGAAATCGACAAAACTGGAAAATTATAAAATTTTTTGAATTAAATCTATCAAGAAAAATTAAAATATTCCCAAAATTCAAAAATTGACAAAAATTTTAAATTTCGAAATATTTTCGAAATTTAAAAAAAAAAATGAAAATTTTTTTTAAACAGTAAAAACTGTAAAATCGACAAAATCAAATAATTCAATAATTAAGAAATCGAAAAAATTGGAAAATTTTAAAATTTGTTGAATTAAAAATATCGAGAAAAATGCAAAAATTCCCAAAATTCAAAAATCGACAAAAATTTAAAAGTTCGAAAAAATTCCGAAATTCGATAAAAAAGTAAATTTCTTCAAATCAGTAAAAACTGTAAAATCGACAAAATCACAAGATTCTCTAATTTAAGAAATCGGCAAAATTGATCAATTTTAAAATTTGTTGAATGAAAAATATCGAGAAAAATGCAAAAATTCCCAAAAATTCAAAAATCGACATAAATTCAAAATTGCGAAAAATTTCCGAAATTCGAAAGACAATTTTTTTTTAAATTGTAAAAAGGGTAAAAACTGTAAAATCGCCAATTTCCCTTAATTAGGAAATCGACAATATTGGAAAAATGTAAGATCTGTTGAAATTCAAAAATCGAGAAATACGCGAAAATTCCCAAAATTCAAAAGTCGACAAAAAATGTAAATTTTTGAAAAATTTCCGAAATTTTATAAACAAAAAATTTTTTTCAAAATAGTAAAAACTGTAAAATCGACAAAATCACAAAGCTCTCTAAATTAAGAGATCGATAAAATTGGAAAATTGTAAAATTTGTTGAATTAAAAATATCGAGAAAAATGCAAAAATTCCCAAAATTAAAATATCGACAAAAATTTAAAATTTTGAAAAATTTCCGAAATTTTATAACCAAAAATTTTTTTTCAAAATAGTAAAAACTGTAAAATCGACAAAATCACAAAGCTCTCTAAACTAAGAAGTCCACAAAGTTGGAAAATTGTAAAACTTGTTGAATTAAAACTATCAAGGAAAATTCAAAAATTCCCAAAATTCAAAAATCGACAAAAATTTAAAATTTGGAAAAATTCCAAAAATTGATATAACAAAGAAGAAAAGAAAAGAAGTTCTTTAAATAAAGAAATCGACAAAATTGGAAAATTGTAAGATCTGTTGAAATTCAAAAATCGAAAAATACGCGAAAATTCCAAAAATTCAAAAATCGACATAAATTAAAAATTTCGACAAATTTCCGAAACTTTATAATAAAAATAAAATTTTTTATAATAGTAAAAACTGTAAAATCGACAAATTCACAAACTTCTTTAAAAAAATAAATCGACAAAATTGTAAAATTGTAAAATTTGTTTAATTACAAATATCGAGACGAAATTCAAAAATCGACAAAAATTAAAAATTTTGAAACATTTTTGAAATTTGAATAAAAGGAAAATTATTTAAAAAAAGTTAAAACTGTAAAATCTACAAAATCACAAAATTCTCTAAATTAAGAAATCTACAAAATTGGAAAATTGTAAATATTGTTGAATTAAAAATATCGAGAAAAATGCAAAAATTCCGAAAAAATCAAAAATCGACAAAAATTTCGAATCTCGAAAAATTTTCGAAATTCGATAAAAAAGAAAAATTTTTCAAAATAGTAAAAACTGTAAAATCGCCAAAATCACAAAGCTCTCTAAATTAAGAAATCGATAAAATTGGAAAATTGTAAAATTTGTTGAATTAAAAATATCGAGAAAAATGCAAAAATTCCCAAAATTCACAAATCAACAAAAATTTAAAATTTGGAAAAATTTCAAAATTTGATAAAAATAGAAGATAAACAAGTAAGAAAGCTACAGTCGAGAGTGCTCGACCGTATGATACCCGCAACCCATTTCGAGAGAAAACAAAAAACTTAAATGATATTTTAACAAAAAATATACTGTATATATTTGAAAAAAGCGGGTAAAAATCCACAACACCGGTATGGTCATACTGTCTACTAAACAAACAAAGCGCGGGTAGCTGCAAGTGAATTTTGCATATAAAACTGATTCTTTTTCATTCGATCTCAACCAAATTCACAGGAATCATTGCGAATATAATTATTATTATGCACACTATAATTCAATGCTCTAGGTCTATTATTACGGCTTTTACAGACTTGTGGGGGCGGAAAGGGGCGTAGCATCCATTTTTTGAAATAAACTTGATCTGCGTAGTACCTATAAAAGTACTGTCCCCAAATTTGGTAGCTCTAGCTCTTATAGTCTCTGAGAGCTAGGTGTTCATACAGACGGACAGACGGACAGACGGACATGGCTATATCGTCTCGGCTGTTGACACTGATCAAGAATATATATACTTTATGAG
Source organism: Drosophila formosana (assembly GCA_035045625.1). Classification (NCBI taxonomy): domain Eukaryota; kingdom Metazoa; phylum Arthropoda; class Insecta; order Diptera; family Drosophilidae; genus Drosophila; species Drosophila formosana. The sequence goes on from JAWNOW010000260.1 coordinate 11,996, forward strand.
GTCGGAGATGCCTCCTTCTGCCTGTTACATACATTTTCTGTTGGCACTAAGCTATAATACCCTTCTACCCTATGGGTAGCGGGTATAATAAATTTTTTCCAAAATAGTGAAAAATGTGAATTCGACAAAATCACAAACTTCTTTAAATAAAGAAGTCGTCAAAATTGGAAAATTTTAAAATTTGTTGAATAAAAAATATCGAGAAAAATGCAAAAATTCCCAAAATTCAAATATCGAAATAAATTTTAAAATTTCAAAAAATTTCTAAAATTTTATACCAAAATATTAAAAACTGTAAAATCGACAAAAATCACAAAGCTCTCTAAATTAAGAAATTGTCAAAATTGGAAAATTGAAAAATTTGTTAAATTAAAAATATCAATGAAAATTCAAAAATTCCCAAAATTCAAAAATCAACAAAAATTTAAAATTTGGAAAAATTCCAAAATTTGATAAAAATAGAAGATAAACAAGTAAGAAAGCTTCAGTCGAGCGTGCTCGTCCGTATGATACCCGCAACCCATTTCGAGAGAAAACAAAAAACTTAAATGATATTTTAACAAAAAAATATGCCGAATATACTAAAACTTGTTTTTTGTATATATTTGAAAAAAGCGGGTAAAAATCCACAACACCGTTATGGTCATACTGTCAACTAAACAAACAAAGCGCGGGCAGCTGCAAGTGAATTTTGCATATAAAATTGATTCTTTAATAACTTCCTTGTTTTTCATTCGATCTCAACCAAATTCACAGGAATCATTGCGAATATAATTATTATTATGCACACCATAATGCTCTAGGTCTATTATTACGGCTTTTACAGACTTGTGGGGGCGGAAAGGGGCGTAGCATCCAACTTTTGAAATAAACTTGATCTGCGTAGCACCTATAGGAGTACTGTCCCCAAATTTGGTAGCTCTAGCTCTTATAGTCTCTGAGATCTAGGTGTTCATACAGACGGACAGACGGACATGGCTATATCGTCTCGGCTTTTGACACTGATCAAGAATATATATACTTTATGGGGTCGGAGATGCCTCCTTCTGCCTGTTACATACATTTTCTGTTGGCACTAAGTGATAATACCCTTCTACCCTATGGGTAGCGGGTATAAAAATATCGAGAAAAATGCAAAAATTCCCAAAATGCAAAAATCTACATAAATTTGAAATTTGGAAATATTAAAAAATTTGATAAAAATATATAAGATTTTTTTCCAAAAAAGTAAAAACTGTTAAATCACAAATTTATCTAAATTGAGAAATCGACAAAAATAAAAATATTTTTAAGATTTATTGAATTAAAACTATCCAAAAAAATGCAAAATTTCTGAAAATGAAAAATTTACAAAAATTTAAAATTTCGAAAATTTGCCAAAATTTAGAAAAACAATTTTTTTTCAAAATAGTAAAAACTGTTAAATCGACAAAATCACAAAGCTCTCTAAATTAAGAAATCGACAAAATTGGAAAATTGTAAAATTTGTTGAATTAAAAATATCAAGGAAAATTCAAAAATTCCCAAAATTCAAAAATCGACAAAAACGTAAAATTTGGAAAAATTCCTAAATTTGATAAAAAAAAAGAAATTTTTTTCGAAATAGTAAAAACTGTAAAATCGACACAATCACAAACTTTAAATAAAGAAATAAACAAAATTGGAAAATTGTAAAATTTGTTGAATTAAAAAAATCGAGAAAAATGCAAAAATTCCCAAAATTCAAAAATCGACATAAATTTAAAATTTTGAAAAATTTCCGAAATTTTATAAAAAAAAATTTCATAACAAAATATTATAAACTGTAAAAATCACAAAGCTCTCTAAAATAAGAAATCGACAAAACTGAAAAAATGGTAAAATTTGTTGAATTAAAAATATCAATGAAAATTCAAAAATTCCCAAAATTCAAAAATCAACAAATATTTAAAATTTGGAAAATTTCCAAAATTTGATAAAAATAGAAGATAAACAAGTAAGAAAGCTACAGTCGAGAGTGATCGACCGTATGATACCCGCAACCCATTTCGAGAGAAAACAAAATACTTAAATGATATTTTAACAAAAAATATACCGAATATACTAAACCTTGTTTTTTGTATATATTTGAAACAAGTAAGAAAGCTACAGTCGAGAGTGCTCGACCGTATGATACCCGCAACCCATTTCGAGAGAAAACAAAAAGCTTGAATGATATTAACAAAAAATATACCACCGAATATACTAAAATTTGTTTTTTTGTATATAGATATTTTTTTTTTAAATCCATTACATACCGACATGGTCATTCTGCAACTAAACAAACAAAGCGCGAGCAGCTGCAAGTGACTTTTGCATATAAAATTGATTCTTTAATAACTTCCTTATTTTCATTCGATCTCAACCAAATTCACAGGAATCATTGCGAATATAATTATTATTATGCACACTATAATTCAATGCTCTAGGTCTATTATTACGGCTTTTACAGACTTGTGGGGGCGGAAAGGGGCGTGGCATCCAACTTTTGAAATAAACTTGATCTGCGTAGTACCTATAGGAGTACTGTCCCCAAATTTGGTAGCTCTAGCTCTTATAGTCTCTGAGATCTAGGTGTTCATACAGACGGACAGACGGATAGACGGACATGGCTATATCGTCTCGGCTGTTGACACTGATCAAGAATATATATACTTTATGGGGTCGGAGATGCCTCCTTCTGCCTGTTACATACATTTTCTGTTGGCACTAAGCTATAATATCCTTCTACCCTATGGGTAGCGGGTATAAAAAAGAAATTATTTTCGAAATAGTAAAAACTGTAAAATCGACAAAATCACAAACTTTAAATAAAGAAATCAACAAAATTGGAAAATTGTAAAATTTATTGAATTAAAAAAATCGAGAAAAATGAAAAAATTCACAAAATTCAAAAATCGACATAAATTTAAAATTTTGAAAAATTTCCGAAATTTTATAAAAAAAAAATTTTATACCAAAATATTAAAAACTGTAAAATCGACAAAAATCACAAACCTCTCTAAATTTAGAAATTGTCAAAATTGGAAAATTGAAAAATATGTTAAATTAAAAATATCAATGAAAATTTAAAAATTCCCAAAATTCAAAAATCAACATAAATTTAAAATTTGGAAAAATTCCAAAATTTGATAAAAATTGAAGATAAAAAATAAGTTCTTCAAATAAAGAAATCGAAAAAATTGGAAAATTGTAAAATTTGTTGAATTAAAAATATCGAGAAAAATGCAGAAATTCCCAAAAATTCAAAAATCGACAAAAAATTTAAAATTTCGAAAAATTTTCGAAATTTAAAAAAAAAAGAATTTTTTTCAAAATAGTAAAAACTGTAAAATCGACAAAATCTCAAAGTTCTTTAAATAAAGAAATCGAAAAAATTGGAAAACTGTAAAATTTGTTAAATTAAAAATATCGAGAAAATTGCAAAAATTTCCAAAATTCAAAATCGACAATAATTTAAAATTTCGAAAAATTTCCGAAATTCGTTTAAAAAAGAAAATTTTTCAAAATACTAAAAACTGTAAAATCGACAAAATCACAAAGTTCTTTAAATAAGCAAATCGAAAAAAATGGAAAATTGTAAAATTTTTTAAATTAAAAATATCGAGAAAAATGCAAAAATTCCCAAAATGCAAAAATCTACATAAATTTGAAATTTGGAAAAATTAAAAATATTGATAAAAATAAATAAGATTTTTTTCCAAAAAAGTAAAAACTGTAAAATCACAAATTTATCTAAATTGAGAAATCGACAAAAATAAAAATATTTTTAAGATTTATTGAATTAAAACTATCCAAAAAAATGCAAAATTTCTAAAAATGAAAAATTTACAAAAATTTAAAATTTCGAAAAATTGCCAAAATTTAGGAAAACAATTTTTTTTTTCAAAATGGTAAAATCAGTTAAATCGACAAAATCACAAAGCTCTCTAAATTAAGAAATCGACAAAATTGTAAAATTTGTTGAATTAAAAATATCAAGGAAAATTCAAAAATTCTCAAAATTCAAAAATCGACAAAAACGTTAAATTTGGAAAAATTCCAAAATTTGATAAAAAAAAAGAAATTTTTTCGAAATAGTAAAAACTGTAAAATCGACAAAATCACAAACTTTAAATAAAGAAATAAACAAAATTGGAAAATTGTAAAATTTGTTGAATTAAAAAAATCGAGAAAAATGCAAAAATTCACAAAATTCCAAAATCGACATAAATTTAAAATTTTTAAAAATTTCCATAAATTTTATAAAAAAAAAAATTTTATACCAAAATATTAAAAACTGTAAAATCGACAAAATCACAAACTTTAAATAAAGAAATAAACAAAATTGGAAAATTGTAAAATTTGTTGAATTAAAAATATCGAGAAAAATGCAGAAATTCCCAAAAATTCAAAAATCGACAAAAAATTTAAAATTCCGAAAAATTTCCGAAATTCGTTTAAAAAATAAAATTTTTCAAAATAGTGAAAACTGTAAAATCGACAAAATCACAAAGTTCTTTAAATAAGCAAATCGAAAAAATTGGAAAATTGTAAAATTTGTTGAATTAAAAAAATCGAGAAAAATGCAAAAATTCCCAAAATTCAAAAATCGACATAAATTTAAAATTTTGAAAAATTTCCGAAATTTTATAAAAAAAAAATTTTTTACCAAAATATTAAAAACTGTAAAATCGACAAAAATCACAAAGCTCTCTATATTAAGAAATTGTCAAAATTGAAAAATTGAAAAATTTGTTAAATTAAAAATATCAATGAAAATTCAAAAATTCCCAAAATTCAAAAATCAACAAAAATTTAAAATTTTGAAAAATTCAAAAATTTGATAAAAATCGAAGATAAAAAAGAAGTTCTTCAAATTAAGAAATCGAAAAAATTGGAAAATTTGTTGAATTAAAAATATCGAGAAAAATGCAGAAATTCCCAAAAATTCAAAAATCGACAAAAAATTTAAAATTCCGAAAAATTTTCGAAATTTAAAAAAAAGAATTTTTTTCAAAATAGTGAAAACTGTAAAATCGACAAAATCACAAAGTTCTTTAAATAAAGAAATCGACAAAATTAAAAAACTGTAAAATTTGTTAAATTAAAAATATCGAGAAAATTGCAAAAATTTCCAAAATTCAAAGTCGACAAAAATTTTAAATTTCGAAAAATTTCCGAAATTCGTTTAAAAAAGAACATTTTTCAAAATAGTAAAAACTGTAAAATCGACAAAATCACAAAGTTCTTTAAATAAGCAAATCGAAAAAATTGTAAAATTTGTTAAATTAAAACAAGTAAGAAAGCTACAGTCGAGAGTGCTCGACCGTATGATACCCGCAACCCATTTCGAGGGAAAATAAAAAACTTAAATGATATTTTAACAAAAAATATACCGAATATACTAAAACTTGTTTTTTGTATATATTTGAAAAAAGCGGGTAAAAATCCACAACACCGTTATGGTCATACTGTCAACTAAACAAACAAAGCGCGGGCACCTGCAAGTGAATTTTGCGTATAAAATTGATTCTTTAATAACTTCCTTGTTTTTCATTCGATCTCAACCAAATTCACAGGAATTATTGAGAATATAATTTTTATTATGCACACCAAAATTCAATGCTCAAGGTCTATTATTACGACTTTTACAGACTTGTGGGGGCGGAAAGGGGCGTGGCATCCAACTTTTGAAATAAACTTGAACTGCGTAGCACCTATAGGAGTACTGTCCCCAAATTTGGTGTCTATATGTCTTATAGTCTCTGAGATCTAGGTGTTCATACAGACGGACAGACGGACATGGCTATATCGTCTCGGCTTTTGACACTGATCAAGAATATATATACTTTATGGGGTCTGAGATGCCTCCTTCTGCCTGTTACATACATTTTCTGTTGGCACTAAGTTATAATACCCTTCTACCCTATGGGTAGCGGGTATAAAAAATATCGAGAAAAATGCAAAAATTCCCAAAATGCAAAAATCTACATAAATTTGAAATTTGGAAAAATTAAAAAATTTGATAAAAATAAATAAGATTTTTTTCCAAAAAAGTAAAAACTGTAAAATCACAAATTTATCTAAATTGAGAAATCGACAAAAATAAAAATATTTTTAAGATTTATTGAATTAAAACTATCCAAAAAAATGCAAAATTTCTGAAAATGAAAAATTTACAAAAATTTAAAATTTCGAAAAATTGCCAAAATTTAGAAAAACAATTTTTTTTCAAAATAGTAAAAACTGTTAAATCGACAAAATCACAAAGCTCTCTAAATTAAGAAATCGACAAAATTGGAAAATTGTAAAATTTGTTGAATTAAAAATATCAAGGAAAATTCAAAAATTCCCAAAATTCAAAAATCGACAAAAACGTAAAATTTGGAAAAATTCCTAAATTTGATAAAAAAAAAAGAACTTTTTTTCGAAATAGTAAAAACTGTAAAATCGACAAAATCACAAACTTTTTTAAATAAAGAAATCTACAAAATTGGAAAATTGTAAAATTTGTTAAATTAAAAATATCGAGAAAAATGCAAAAATTCCCAAAATTCAAAAATCGACATAAATTTAAAATTTTGAAAAATTTCCGAAATTTTATAAAAAAAAAATTTTATACCAAAATATTAAAAACTGTAAAATCGACAAAAATCACAAAGCTCTCTAAATTATGAAATTGTCAAAATTGGAAAATTCAAAAATTTGTTAAATTAAAAATATCAATGAAAATTCAAAAATTCCCAAAATTCAAAAATCAACAAAAATTTAAAATTTGGAAAAATTCCAAAATTTGATAAAAATAGAAGATAAACAAGTAAGAAAGCTACAGTCGAGAGTGCTCGACCGTATGATACCCGCAACCCATTTCGAGAGAAAACAAAAAACTTAAATGATATTTTAACAAAAAATATACTGTATATATTTGAAAAAAGCGGGTAAAAATCCACAACACCGGTATGGTCATACTGTCAACTAAACAAACAAAGCGCGGGCAGCTGCAAGTGAATTTTGCATATAAAATTGATTCTTTAATAACTTCCTTGTTTTTCATTCGATCTCAACCAAATTCACAGGAATCATTGCGAATATAATTATTATTATGCACACTATAATTCAATGCTCTAGGTCTATTATTACGGCTTTTACAGACTTGTGGGGGCGGAAAGGGGCGTAGCATCCAACTTTTGAAATTAACTTGATCTGCGTAGTACCTATAAAAGTACTGTCCCCAAATTTGGTAGCTCTAGCTCTTATAGTCTCTGAGATCTAGGTGTTCATACAGACGGACAGACGGACAGACGGACATGGCTATATCGTCTCGGCTGTTGACACTGATCAAGAATATATATACTTTATGGGGTCGGAGATGCCTCCTTCTGCCTGTTACATACATTTTCTGTTGGCACTAAGCTATAATACCCTTCTACCCTATGGGTAGCGGGTATAATAAATTTTTTCCAAAATAGTGAAAAATGTGAAATCGACAAAATCACAAACTTCTTTAAATAAAGAAGTCGTCAAAATTGGAAAATTTTAAAATTTGTTGAATAAAAAATATCGAGAAAAATGCAAAAATTCCCAAAATTCAAATATCGAAATAAATTTTAAAATTTCAAAAAATTTCTAAAATTTTATACCAAAATATTAAAAACTGTAAAATCGACAAAAATCACAAAGCTCTCTAAATTAAGAAATTGTCAAAATTGGAAAATTGAAAAATTTGTTAAATTAAAAATATCAATGAAAATTCAAAAATTCCCAAAATTCAAAAATCAACAAAAATTTAAAATTTGGAAAAATTCCAAAATTTGATAAAAATAGAAGATAAACAAGTAAGAAAGCTTCAGTCGAGCGTGCTCGTCCGTATGATACCCGCAACCCATTTCGAGAGAAAACAAAAAACTTAAATGATATTTTAACAAAAAAATATGCCGAATATACTAAAACTTGTTTTTTGTATATATTTGAAAAAAGCGGGTAAAAATCCACAACACCGTTATGGTCATACTGTCAACTAAACAAACAAAGCGCGGGCAGCTGCAAGTGAATTTTGCATATAAAATTGATTCTTTAATAACTTCCTTGTTTTTCATTCGATCTCAACCAAATTCACAGGAATCATTGCGAATATAATTATTATTATGCACACCATAATGCTCTAGGTCTATTATTACGGCTTTTACAGACTTGTGGGGGCGGAAAATGGCGTAGCATCCAACTTTTGAAATAAACTTGATCTGCGTAGCACCTATAGGAGTACTGTCCCCAAATTTGGTAGCTCTAGCTCTTATAGTCTCTGAGATCTAGGTGTTCATACAGACGGACAGACGGACATGGCTATATCGTCTCGGCTTTTGACACTGATCAAGAATATATATACTTTATGGGGTCGGAGATGCCTCCTTCTGCCTGTTACATACATTTTCTGTTGGCACTAAGTGATAATACCCTTCTACCCTATGGGTAGCGGGTATAAAAATATCGAGAAAAATGCAAAAATTCCCAAAATGCAAAAATCTACATAAATTTGAAATTTGGAAATATTAAAAAATTTGATAAAAATATATAAGATTTTTTTCCAAAAAAGTAAAAACTGTTAAATCACAAATTTATCTAAATTGAGAATTCGACAAAAATAAAAATATTTTTAAGATTTATTGAATTAAAACTATCCAAAAAAATGCAAAATTTCTGAAAATGAAAAATTTACAAAAATTTAAAATTTCGAAAATTTGCCAAAATTTAGAAAAACAATTTTTTTTCAAAATAGTAAAAACTGTTAAATCGACAAAATCACAAAGCTCTCTAAATTAAGAAATCGACAAAATTGGAAAATTGTAAAATTTGTTGAATTAAAAATATCAAGGAAAATTCAAAAATTCCCAAAATTCAAAAATCGACAAAAACGTAAAATTTGGAAAAATTCCTAAATTTGATAAAAAAAAAGAATTTTTTTTCGAAATAGTAAAAACTGTAAAATCGACAAAATCACAAACTTTTTTAAATAAAGAAATCTACAAAATTGGAAAATTGTAAAATTTGTTTAATTAAAAATATCGAGAAAAATGCAAAAATTCCCTAAATTCAAAAATCGACCGATAAACAAGTAAGAAAGCTACAGTCGAGAGTGCTCGACCGTATGATACCCGCAACCCATTTCGAGAGAAAACAAAAAACTTAAATGATATTTAACAGAAAATAAAACTTGTTTTTTGTATATATTTGAAAAAAGCGGGTAAAAATCCACAACACCGTTATGGTCATACTGTCAACTAAACAAACAAAGCGCGGGCAGCTGCAAGTGAATTTTGCATATAAAATTGATTCTTTAATAACTTCCTTGTTTTTCATTCGATCTCAACCAAATTCACAGGAATCATTGCGAATATGATTATTATTATGCACACCATAATTCAATGCTCTAGGTCTATTATTACGGCTTTTACAGACTTGTGGGGGCGGAAAGGGGAGTGGCATCCAACTTTTGAAATAAACTTGATCTGCGTAGCACCTATAGGAGTACTGTCCCCAAATTTGGTAGCTCTAGCTTTTATAGTCTCTGAGATCTAGGTGTTCATACAGACGGACAGACGGACATGGCTATATCGTCTCGGCTGTTGACACTGATCAAGAATATATATACTTTATGGGGTCGGAGATGCCTCCTTCTGCCTGTTACATACATTTTCTGTTGGCACTAAGTTATAATACCCTTCTACCCTATGAGTAGCGGGTATACAAAACAAATTTTTTTCGAAATAGTAAAAACTGTAAAATCGACCAAATCACAAACTTTAAATAAAGAAATCAACATAATTGGAAAATTTTAAAATTTGTTGAATTAAAAAAATCGAGAAAAATGCAAAAATTCCAAAAAATTCAAAAATCGACATAAATTTAAAATTTTGAAAAATTTCCGAAATTTTATAAAAAAAAATTTTTATACCAAAATATTAAAAACTGTAAAAGCTCTCTAAATTAAGAAATTGTCAAAATTGGAAAATTGAAAAATTTGTTAAATTAAAAATATCAATGAAAATTCAAAAATTCCCAAAATTCAAAAATCAACAAAAATTTAAAATTTGGAAAAATTCCAAAATTTGATAAAAATAGAAGATAAACAAGTAAGAAAGCTACAGTCGAGCGTGCTCGTCCGTATGATACCCGCAACCCATTTCGAGAGAAAACAAAAAACTTAAATGAAATTTTAACAAAAAAATATACCGAATATACTAAAACGTGTTTTTTGTATATATTTGAAAAAAGCGGGTAAAAATCCATAACACCGTTATGGTCATACTGTCAACTAAACAAACAAAGCGCGGGCAGCTGCAAGTGAATTTTGCATATAAAATTGATTCTTTAATAACTTCCTTGTTTTTCATTCGATCTCAACCAAATTCACAGGAATCATTGCGAATATAATTATTATTATGCACACCATTATGCTCTAGGTCTATTATTACGGCTTTTACAGACTTGTGGGGGCGGAAAGCGGCGTAGCATCCAACTTTTGAAATAAACTTGATCTGCGTAGCACCTATAGGAGTACTGTCCCCAAATTTGGTAGCTCTAGCTCTTATAGTCTCTGAGATCTAGGTGTTCATACAGACGGACAGACGGACAGACGGACAGACGGACATGGCTATATCGTCTCGGCTGTTGAACCTGATCAAGAATATATATACTTTATGGGGTCGGAGATGCCTCCTTCTGCCTGTTACATACATTTTCTGTTGGCACTAAGTTATAATACCCTTCTACCCTATGGGTAGCGGCTATAATAAATTTTTTCCAAAACAGTGAAAAATGTAAAATCGACAAAATCACAAACTTCTTTAAATAAAGAAATCGTCAAAATTGGAAAATTTTAAAATTTGTTGAATTAAAAAAATCGAGAAAAATTCAAAAATTCCCAAAATTCAAATATCGAAATAAATTTTAAAATTTCAAAAAATTTCTAAAATTTTATACCAAAATATTAAAAACTGTAAAATCGACAAAAATCACAAAGCTCTCTAAATTATGCAATTGTCAAAATTGGAAAATTGAAAAATTTGTTAAATTAAAAATATCAATGAAAATTCAAAAATTCCCAAAATTCAAAAATCAACAAAAATTTAAAAATTGGAAAAATTCCAAAATTTGATAAAAATAGAAGATAAACAAGTTGTTGTTTTTCATTCGATCTCAACCAAATTCACAGGAATCATTGCGAATATAATTATTATTATGCACACCATAATTCAATGCTCTAGGTCTATTATTACGGCTTTTACAGACTTGTGGGGGCGGAAAGGGGCGTAGCATCCAACTTTTGAAATAAACTTGATCTGCGTAGCACCTATAGGAGTAGTGTCCCCAAATTTGGTAGCTCTAGCTCTTATAGTCTCTGAGATCTAGGTGTTCATACAGACGGACAGACGGACAGAACGACAGACGGACGTGGCTATATCGTCTCGGCTGTTGACACTGATCAAGAATATATATACTTTATGGGGTCGGAGATGCCTCCTTCTGCCTGTTACATACATTTTCTGTTGGCACTAAGCTATAATACCCTTCTACCCTATGGGTAGCGGGTATAATAAATTTTTTCCAAAATAGTGAAAAATGTGAAATCGACAAAATCACAAACTTCTTTAAATAAAGAAGTCGTCAAAATTGGAAAATTTTAAAATTTGTTGAATAAAAAATATCGAGAAAAATGCAAAAATTCCCAAAATTCAAATATCGAAATGAATTTTAAAATTTCAAAAAATTTCTAAAATTTTATACCAAAATATTAAAAACTGTAAAATCGACAAAAATCACAAAGCTCCCTAAATTAAGAAATTGTCAAAATTGGAAAATTGAAAAATTTGTTAAATTAAAAATATCAATGAAAATTTAAAAATTCCCAAAATTCAAAAATCACCAAAAACTAAAATTTGGAAAAATTCCAAAATTTGATAAAAAATAGAAGATAAACAAGTAAGAAAGCTACAGTCGAGAGTGCTCGACCGTATGATACCCGCAACCCATTTCGAGAGAAAAAAAAAAACTTAAATGATATTTTAACAGAAAATAAAACTTGTTTTTTGTATATATTTGAAAAAAGCGGGTAAAAATCCACAACACCGTTATGGTCATACTGTCAACTAAACAAACAAAGCGCAGGCAGCTGCAAGTGAATTTTGCATATAAAATTGATTCTTTAATAACTTCCTTGTTTTTCATTCGATCTCAACCAAATTCACAGGAATCATTGCGAATATAATTATTATTATGCACACCATAATGCTCTAGGTCTATTATTACGGCTTTTACAGACTTGTGGGGGCGGAAAGGGGCGTAGCATCCAACTTTTGAAATAAACTTAATCTGCGTAGCACCTATAGGAGTAGTGTCCCCAAATTTGGTAGCTCTTGCTCTTATAGTGTCTTAGATCTAGGTGTTCATACAGGCGGATAGACGGACAGACGGACATGGCTATATCGTCTCGGCTGTTGACACTGATCAAGAATATATATACTTTATGGGGTCGGAGATGCCTCCTTCTGCCTGTTACATACATTTTCTGTTGGCACTAAGCTATAATACCCTTCTACCCTATGGGTAGCGGGTATAATAAATTTTTTCCAAAATAGTGAAAAATGTTAAATCGACAAAATCACAAACTTCTTTAAATAAAGAAGTCGTCAAAATTGGAAAATTTTAAAATTTGTTGAATAAAAAATATCGAGAAAAATGCAAAAATTCCCAAAATTAAAATATCGAAATAAATTTTAAAGTTTCAAAAAATTTCTAAAATTTTATACCAAAATATTAAAAACTGTAAAATCGAAAAAAATCACAAAGCTCTCTAAATTAAGAAATTGTCAAAATTGGAAAATTGAAAAATTTGTTAAATTAAAAATATCAATGAAAATTCAAAAATTCCCAAAATTCTAAAATCAACAAAAATTTAAAATTTGGAAAAATTCCAAAATTTGATAAAAATAAAAGATAAACAAGTAAGAAAGCTACAGTCGAGAGTGCTCGACCGTATGATACCCGCAACCCATTTCGAGAGAAAACAAAAAACTTAAATGATATTTTAACAAAAAAATAAAACTTGTTTTTTGTATATATTTGAAAAAAGCGGGTAAAAATCCACAACAACGTTATGGTCATACTGTCAACTAAACAAACAAAGCGCGGGCAGCTGCAAGTGAATTTTGCATATAAAATTGATTCTTTAATAACTTCCTTGTTTTTCATTCGATCTCAACCAAATTCACAGGAATCATTGCGAATATAATTATCATTATGCACACCATAATTCAATGCTCTAGGTCTATTATTACGGCTTTTACAGACTTGTGGGGGCGGAAAGGGGCGTAGCATCCAACTTTTGAAATAAACTTGATCTGCGTAGCACCTATAGGAGTAGTGTCCCCAAATTTGGTAGCTCTAGCTCTTATAGTCTCTGAGATCTAGGTGTTCATACAGACGGACAGACGGACAGAAGGACAGACGGACATGGCTATATCGTCTCGGCTGTTGACACTGATCAAGAATATATATACTTAATAGGGTCGGAGATGCCTCCTTCTGCCTGTTACATACATTTTCTGTTGGCACTAAGTTATAATACCCTTCTACCCTATGGGTAGCGGCTATAAAAAAGAAATTGTTTTCGAAATAGTAAAAACTGTAAAATCGACAAAATCACAAACTTTAAATAAAGAAATCAACAAAATTGGAAAATTGTAAAATTTGTTGAATTAAAAAAATCGAGAAAAATGCAAAAATTCACAAAATTCAAAAATCGACATAAATTTAAAATTTTGAAAAATTTCCGAAATTTTATAAAAAAAAAATTGTATACCAAAATATTAAAAACTGTAAAATCGACAAAAATCACAAAGCTCTCTTAATTTAGAAATTGTCAAAATTGGAAAATTGAAAAATATGTTAAATTAAAAATATCAATGAAAATTTAAAAATTCCCAAAATTCAAAAATCAACATAAATTTAAAATTTGGAAAAATTCCAAAATTTGATTAAAATTGAAGATAAAAAAGACATTCTACAAATTAAGAAGTCGAAAAAATTGGAAAACTCTAAAATTTGTTGAATTAAAAATATCCAGAAAAATGCAGAAATTCCCAAAAATTCAAAAATCGACAAAAAATTTAAAATTCCGAAAAATTTTCGAAATTTAAAAAAAAGAATTTTTTTCAAAATAGTGAAAACTCTAAAATCGACAAAATCACAAAGTTCTTTAAATAAAGAAATCGACAAAATTAAAAAACTGTAAAATTTGTTAAATTAAAAATATCGAGAAAATTGCAAAAATTTCCAAAATTCAAAATCGACAAAAATTTAAAATTTCGAAAAATTGCCAAAATTTAGAAAAACAATTTTTTTTTCAAAATAGTAAAAACTGTTAAATCGACAAAATCACAAAGCTCTCTAAATTAAGAAATCGACAAAATGGAAAATTGTAAAATTTGTTGAGTTAAAAATATCAAGGAAATTTCAAAAATTCCCAAAATTCAAAAATCGACAAAAACGTAAAATTTGGAAAAATTCCTAAATTTGATAAAAAAAAAGAAATTTTTTTCGAAATAGTAAAAACTGTAAAATCGACAAAATCACAAACTTTAAATAAAGAAATCAACAAAATTGGAAAATTGTAAAATTTGTTGAATTAAAAAAATCGAGACAAATTCAAAAATACCCAATATTCAAAAATCGACATAAATTTAAAATTTTGAAAAATTTCCGAAATTTTATAAAAAAAAACCCAACCCATTTTGAGAGAAAACAAAAAACTTAAATGATATTTTAACAAAAAATATACCGAATATACTGTATATATTTGAAAAAAGCGGGTAAAAATCCACAACACCGTTATGGTCATACTGTCAACTAAACAAACAAAGCGCGGGCAGCTGCAAGTGAATTTTGCATATAAAATTGATTCTTTAATAACTTTCTTCTTTTTCATTCGATCTCAACCAAATTCACAGGAATCATTGCGAATATAATTATTATTATGCACACCATAATTCAATGCTCTAGGTCTATTATTACGGCTTTTACAGACTTGTGGGGGCGGAAAGGGGCGTAGCATCCAACTTTTGAAATAAACTTGATCTGCGTAGCACCTATAGGAGTACTGTCCCCAAATTTGGTAGCTCTAGCTCTTATAGTCTCTGAGATCTAGGTGTTCATACAGACGGACAGACGGACAGACGGACATGGCTATATCGTCTCGGCTGTTGACACTGATCAAGAATATATATACTTTATGGGGTCGGAGATGCCTCCTTCTGCTTGTTACATACATTTTCTGTTGGCACTAAGCTATAATACCCTTCTACCCTATGGGTAGCGGGTATAATAGATTTTTTCCAAAATAGTGAAAAATGTGAAATCGACAAAATCACAAACTTCTTTAAATAAAGAAGTCGTCAAAATTGCAAAATTTTAAAATTTGTTGAATAAAAAATATCGAGAAAAATGCAAAAATTCCCTAAATTCAAATATCAAAATAAATTTTTAAATTTCAAAAAATTTCTAAAATTTTATACCAAAATATTAAAAACTGTAAAATCGACAAAAAATCACAAAGCTCTCTAAATTAAGAAATTGTCAAAATTGGAAAATTGAAAAATTTGTTAAATTAAAAATATCAATGAAAATTCAAAAATTCCCAAAATTCAAAAATCAACAAAAATTTAAAATTTGGAAAAATTCCAAAATTTGATAAAAATTGAAGATAAAAAAGAAGTTCTTCAAATTAAGAAATCGAAAAAATTGGAAAATTGTAAAATTTGTTGAATTAAAAATATCGAGAAAAATGCAGAAATTCCCAAAAATTCAAAAATCGACAAAAAATTTAAAATTCCGAAAAATTTTCGAAATTTAAAAAAAAAAATTTTTTTCAAAATAGTGAAAACTGTAAAATCGACAAAATCACAAAGTTCTTTAAATAAAGAAATCGACAAAATTGAAAAACTGAAAAATTTGTTAAATTAAAAATATCGAGAAAATTGCAAAAAGTTCCAAAATTCGAAATCGACAAAAATTCTAAATTTCGAAAAATTTCCGAAATTCGTTTAAAAAAGAAAATTTTTCAAAATAGTAAAAACTGTAAAATCGACAAAATCACAAAGTTCTTTAAATAAGCAAATCGAAAAAATTGGAAAATTGTAAAATTTGTTAAATTAAAAATATCGAGAAAAATGCAAAAATTCCCAAAATGGAAAAATCTACATAAATTTGAAATTTGGAAAAATTAAAAAATTTGATAAAAATAAATAAGATTTTTTTCCAAAACAGTAAAAACTGTAAAATCACAAATTTATCTAAATTGAGAAATCGACAAAAATAAAAATATTTTTAAGATTTATTGAATTAAAACTATCAAAAAAAATGCAAAATTTCGGAAAATGAAAAATTTACAAAAATTTAAAATTTCGAAAAATTGCCAAAATTTAGAAAAACAATTTTTTTTTCAAAATAGTAAAAACTGTTAAATCGACAAAATCACAAAGCTCTCTAAATTAAGAAATCGACAAAATTGGAAAATTGTAAAATTTGTTGAATTAAAAATATCAAGGAAAATTCAAAAATTCCCAAAATTCAAAAATCGACAAAAATGTAAAATTTGGAAAAATTCCTAAATTTGATAAAAAAAAAAATTTTTTTCGAAATAGTAAAAACTGTAAAATCGACAAAATCACAAACTTTAAATAAAGAAATCAACAAAATTGGAAAATTGTAAAATTTGTTGAATTAAAAAAATCGAGAAAAATGCAAAAATTCCCAAAATTCAAAAATCGACATAAATTTAAAATTTTGAAAAATTTCCGAAATTTTATAAAAAAAAATTTTATACCAAAATATTAAAAACTGTAAAATCGACATAAATCACAAAGCTCTCTAAATTAAGAAATTGTCAAAATTGGAAAATTGAAAAATTTGTTAAATTAAAAATATCAATGAAAATTCAAAAATTCCCAAAATTCAAAAATCAACAAAAATTTAAAATTTGGAAAAATTCCAAAATTTGATAAAAATTGAAGATAAAAAAGAAGTTCTTCAAATTAAGAAATCGAAAAAATTGGAAAATTGTAAAATTTGTTGAATTAAAAATATCGAGAAAAATGCAGAAATTCCCAAAAATTCAAAAATCGACAAAAAATTTAAAATTCCGAAAAATTTTCGAAATTTAAAAAAAAGAATTTTTTTCAAAATAGTGAAAACTGTAAAATCGACAAAATCACAAAGTTCTTTAAATAAAGAAATCTACAAAATTGTAAAACTGTAAAATTTGTTAAATTAAAAATATCGAGAAAATTGCAAAAATTTCCAAAATTCGAAATCGACAAAAATTTAAAATTTCAAAAAATTTCCAAAATTTGTTTAAAAAATAAAATTTTTCAAAATAGTAAAAACTGTAAAATCGACAAAATCACAAAGCTCTCTAAATTAAGAAATTGTCAAAATTGGAAAATTGAAAAATTTGTTAAATTAAAAATATCAATGAAAATTCAAAAATTCCCAAAATTCAAAAATCAACAAAAATTTAAAATTTGGAAAAATTCCAAAATTTGATAAAAATAGAAAATAAACAAGTAAGAAAGCTACAGTCGAGAGTGCTCGACCGTATGATACCCGCAACCCATTTCGAGAGAAAACAAAAAACTTAAATGATATTTTAACAAAAAATATACCGAATATACTGTATATATTTGAAAAAAGCGGGTAAAAATCCACAACACCGTTATGGTCATACTGTCAACTAAACAAACAAAGCGCGGGCAGCTGCAAGTGAATTTTGCATATAAAATTGATTCTTTAATAACTTCCTTGTTTTTCATTCGATCTCAACCAAATTCACAGGAATCATTGCGAATATAATTATTATTATGCACACCATAATTCAATGCTCTAGGTCTATTATTACGGCTTTTACAGACTTGTGGGGGCGGAAAGGGGCGTAGCATCCAACTTTTGAAATAAACTTGATCTGCGTAGCACCTATAGGAGTAGTGTCCCCAAATTTGGTAGCTCTAGCTCTTATAGTCTCTGAGATCTAGGTGTTCATACAGGCGGACAGACGGACAGACGGACATGGCTATATCGTCTCGGCTGTTGACACTGATCAAGAATATATATACTTTATGGGGTCGGAGATGGCTCCTTCTGCCTGTTACATACATTTTCTGTTGGCACTAAGTTATAATACCCTTCTACCCTATGGGTAGCGGGTATAATAAATTTTTTCCAAAATAGTGAAAAATGTAAAATCGACAAAATCACAAACTTCTTTAAATAAAGAAATCGTCAAAATTGGAAAATTTTAAAATTTGTTGAATAAAAAATATCGAGAAAAATGCAAAAATTCCCAAAATTCAAATATCGAAATAAATTTTAAAATTTCAAAAAATTTCTAAAATTTTATAAAAAAAAAATTTTATACAAAAATATTAAAAACTGTAAAATCGACAAAAATCACAAAGCTCTCTAAATTAAGAAATTGTCAAAATTGGAAAATTGAAAAATTTGTTAAATTAAAAATATCAATGAAAATTCAAAAATTCCCAAAATTCAAAAATCAACAAAAATTTAAAATTTGGAAAAATTCCAAAATTTGATAAAAATAGAAGATAAAAAAGAAGTTCTTCAAATTAAGAAATCGAAAAAATTGGAAAATTGTAAGATTTGTTGAATTAAAAATATCGAGAAAAATGCAGAAATTCCCAAAAATTCAAAAATCGACAAAAAATTAAAAATTCCGAAAAATTTTCGAAATTTAAAAAAAAGAATTTTTTTCAAAATAGTGAAAACTGTAAAATCGACAAAATCACAAAGTTCTTTAAATAAAGAAATCTACAAAATTGGAAAACTGTAAAATTTGTTAAATTAAAAATATCGAGAAAAATGCAAAAATTCCCAAAATGGAAAAATTTACATAAATTTGAAATTTGGAAAAATTAAAAAATTTGATAAAAATAAATAAGATTTTTTTCCAAAAAAGTAAAAACTGTAAAATCACAAATTTATCTAAATTGAGAAATCGACAAAAATAAAAATATTTTTAAGATTTATTGAATTAAAACTATCCAAAACAAGTGAGAAAGCTACAGTCGAGAGTGCTCGACCGTATGATACCCGCAACCCATTTCGAGAGAAAAACAAAATTTTAATGGTATTTTAACAACAAATATACCAAAAATATACTGAATTTTGTGTTTTGTTTGTAAATATTTGAAAATAACGGTTAAAAATCCACAACACCGACATGGTCACACTGTCAACTAAACAAAGCGCGAGCAGCTGCAACTGAATTTTGCATATAAAATTGATTCATTAATAACTTTCTTGTTTTTCACTCGATCTCAACCAAATTCACAGGAGTCATTGAGAATATAATTATTATTATGCATACCAAAATTCAATGCTCTAGGTCTATTATTACGGCTTTTACAGTTTTTGGGGTCGGAAAGGGGCGTGGCAAAAATCTAAAACAATCTTGATCTGCGTAAGACCTACACAAATACTGTCACCAAATTTGATATCTCTAGGTCATTCACACACTTAATACGTCCATATGCACTGGGCACAAAAATTTTGATAAATAGTTTCACGAATAACTTTTGTTCTACTTATCCGATTTGTACCAAAATTACAGGGTATATTAAGAGTGTCAAGCGCAAATGGGTTACCAAATTACACATCATTACACAAAGAACTTTTGGAGTTATACGCGATTTACTAAAAAAAAAACTTGACTTTTTCTAGATTAATTCTTATTGTGGGCGAAGGGGGCGTGGCATCCAACTTTTGAAATAAACTTGATCTGCGTAGGGTATGAAGGAAACTTTTTGCCAAATTTGGTGTTTCTATGTCTTATAGTCTCTGAGATCCAGGTGTTCATACGGACAGACAGACGGACAGACGGACAGACGGACATGGCTATATCATCTCGGCTGTTGACGCTGATCAAGAATATATATACTTTATGGGGTCGGAGATGCCTCCTTC
The DNA here is from genome assembly GCA_035045625.1 of Drosophila formosana. Lineage (NCBI taxonomy): Eukaryota > Metazoa > Arthropoda > Insecta > Diptera > Drosophilidae > Drosophila > Drosophila formosana. The sequence continues at coordinate 32,024 of JAWNOW010000260.1, forward strand.
TGCCTGTTACATACATTTTCTGTTGGCACTAAGTCATAATACCCTTCTACCCTATGGGTAGCGGGTATAAAAATGCAAAATTTCTGAAAATGAAAAATTTACAAAAATTTAAAATTTCGAAAAATTGCCAAAATTTAAAAAAACAATTTTTTTTTTTCAAAATAGTAAAAACTGTTAAATCGACAAAATCACAAAGCTCTCTAAATTAAGAAATCGACAAAATTGGAAAATTGTAAAATTTGTTGAATTAAAAATATCAAGAAAAATTCAAAAATTCCCAAAATTCAAAAATCGACAAAAACGTAAAATTTGGAAAAATTCCTAAATTTGATAAAAAAAAAGAAATTTTTTTCGAAATAGTAAAAACTGTAAAATCGACAAAATCACAAACTTTAAATAAAGAAATCAACAAAATTGGAAAATTGTAAAATTTGTTGAATTAAAAATATCGAGAAAAATGCAAAAATTCCCAAAATTCAAAAATCGACATAAATTTAAAATTTTGAAAAATTTCCGAAATTTTATAAAAAAAAATTTTATACCAAAATATTAAAAACTGTAAAATCGACAAAAATCACAAAGCTCTCTAAATTAAGAAATTGTCAAAATTGGAAAATTGAAAAATTTGTTAAATTAAAAATGTCAATGAAAATTCAAAAATTCCCAAAATTCAAAAATCAACAAAAATTTAAAATTTGGAAAAATTGCAAAATTTGATAAAAATAGAAGATAAACAAGTAAGAAAGCTACAGTCGAGAGTGCTCGACCGTATGATACCCGCAACCCATTTTGAGAGAAAACAAAAAACTTAAATGATATTTTAACAAAAAATATACCGAATATACTGTATATATTTGAAAAAAGCGGGTAAAAATCCGCAACACCGTTATGGTCATACTGTCAACTAAACAAACAAAGCGCGGGCAGCTGCAAATGAATTTTGCATATAAAATTGATTCTTTAATAACTTCCTTGTTTTTCATTCGATCTCAACCAAATTCACAGGAATCATTGCGAATATAATTATTATTATGCACACCATAATGCTCTAGGTCTATTATTACGGCTTTTACAGACTTGTGGGGGCGGAAAGGGGCGTAGCATCCAACTTTTAAAATAAACTTGATCTGCGTAGCACCTATAGGAGTACCGTCCCCAAATTTGGTAGCTCTAGCTCTTATAATCTCTGAGATCTAGGTGTTCATACAGACGGACAGACGGACAGACGGACATGGCTATATCGTCTCGGCTGTTGACACTGATCAAGAATATATATACTTTATGGGGTCGGAGATGCCTCCTTCTGCCTGTTACATACATTTTCTGTTGGCACTAAGTTATAATACCCTTCTACCCTATGGGTAGCGGCTATAATAAATTTTTTCCAAAACAGTGAAAAATGTAAAATCGACAAAATCACAAACTTCTTTAAATAAAGAAATCGTCAAAATTGCAAAATTTTAAAATTTGTGGAATAAAAAATATCGAGAAAAATGCAAAAATTCCCAAAATTCAAATATCGAAATAAATTTTAAAATTTCAAAAAATTTCTAAAATTTTATAAAAAAAAATTTTTTACAAAAATATTAAAAACTGTAAAATCGACAAAAATCACAAAGCTCTCTAAATTAAGAAATTGTCAAAATTGGAAAATTGAAAAATTTGTTAAATTAAAAATATCAATGAAAATTCAAAAATTCCCAAAATTCAAAAATCAACAAAAATTTAAAATTTGGAAAAATTCCAAAATTTGATAAAAATCGAAGATAAAAAAGAAGTTCTTCAAATTAAGAAATCGAAAAAATTGGAAAATTGTAAGATTTGTTGAATTAAAAATATCGAGAAAAATGCAGAAATTCCCAAAAATTCAAAAATCGACAAAAAATTAAAAATTCCGAAAAATTTTCGAAATTTAAAAAAAAGAATTTTTTTCAAAATAGTGGAAACTGTAAAATCGACAAAATCACAAAGTTCTTTAAATAAAGAAATCTACAAAATTGGAAAACTGTAAAATTTGTTAAATTAAAAATATCGAAAAAATTGCAAAAATTTCCAAAATTCAAAATCGACAAAAATTTTAAATTTAGAAAAATTTCCGAAATTCGTTTAAAAAAGAAAATTTTTCAAAATAGTAAAAACTGTAAAATCGACAAAATCACAAAGTTCTTTAAATAAGCAAATCGAAAAAATTGGAAAATTGTAAAATTTGTTAAATTAAAAATATCGAGAAAAATGCAAAAATTCCTAAAATGGAAAAATTTACATAAATTTGAAATTTGGAAAAATTAAAAAATTTGATAAAAATAAATAAGATTTTTTTCCAAAAAAGTAAAAACTGTAAAATCACAAATTTATCTAAATTGAGAAATCGACAAAAATAAAAATATTTTTAAGATTTATTGAATTAAAACTATCCAAAAAATGCAAAATTTCGGAAAATGAAAAATTTACAAAAATTTAAAATTTCGAAAAATTGCCAAAATTTAGAAAAACAATTTTTTTTTCAAAATAGTAAAAACTGTTAAATTGACAAAATCACAAAGCTCTCTAAATTAAGAAATCGACAAAATTGGAAAATTGTAAAATTTGTTGAATTAAAAATATCAAGGAAAATTCAAAAATTCCCAAAATTCAAAAATCGACAAAAACGTAAAATTTGGAAAAATACCTAAATTTGATAAAAAAAAATAAATTTTTTTTGAAATAGTAAAAACTGTAAAATCGACAAAATCACAAACTTTAAATAAAGAAATCAACAAAATCGGAAAAATGTAAAATTTGTTGAATTACAAGAAATCGAGAAAAATGCAAAAATTCCCAAAATTCAAAAATCGACATAAATTTAAAATTTTGAAAAATTTCCGAAATTTTATAAAAAAAAAATTTTATACCAAAATATTAAAAACTGTAAAATCGACATAAATCACAAAGCGCTCTAAATTAAGAAATTGTCAAAATTGGAAAATTGAAAAATTTGTTAAATTAAAAATATCAATGAAAATTCAAAAATTCCCAAAATTCAAAAAACAACAAAAATTTAAAATTTGGAAAAATTCCAAAATTTGATAAAAATTGAAGATAAAAAAGAAGTTCTTCAAATTAAGAAATCGAAAAAATTGGAAAATTGTAAAATTTGTTGAATTAAAAATATCGAGAAAAATGCAGAAATTCCCAAAAATTCAAAAATCGACATAAAATTTAAAATTCCGAAAAATTTTCGAAATTTAAAAAAAAGAATTTTTTTCAAAATAGTGAAAACTGTAAAATCGACAACATCACAAAGTTCTTTAAATAAAGAAATCTACAAAATTGTAAAACTGTAAAATTTGTTAAATTAAAAATATCAAGAAAATTGCAAAAATTTCCAAAATTCAAAATCGACAAAAATT